>JAAOAW010000113.1:0-51976 GCA_013186925.1 Fusarium succisae | reverse complement strand
GTGTTGATTGGTGAAGAATGTGGGGTACACGTGACGGATCCGCTGGGGGTCGTAACAATAGCGGTCTAGCTATAGATATCTAAGTATTAAATCGTATCTATTAATTAGAATAATATTAAAGTTAATTCCTTGATTTTTTCTATTTACAAAAACTTTAAGGTAATTAATCTCTCTGGTTATTTATCTGTTATTATAATTATAGGTTCCTCCTTCTCTGTTCCTTACAGTGTAGGGTTTTTTCTTAGTTTTTCAAGGTAGCCTAAGGTTATTTACCGTTTTAGGGGAAATGTAGTTTATATTGGCTCTGCTGTCTATAAGTACGTTTAGCTACTTGCCCTTAATTCTGACTCTTAGTTTAAGGCAGGTCCTTTAACTATCTTTTATAGTTATTCTTAGAGCTTTAATAGGGAGCTTACTCCTCCTTGCTCTATTACTTGTCTAGCGCTCTGTTATAGACGGCGGTGTTTTTTTCCTATCTATAGGTATTTGTAACTGCATTTACTGTCTATGTAGTTAATATTGTCAGGGCATTTATATTAGTAAGCTAGTTTATTTTAATACTTTGTTTCTATTTATACGATTTATTTATCTAAGGTAGTTTCTCTATCTTCTTAGCTTTTTTTATTATTGCTTTCCGGATCTGATTTATTATTCGAGTCTGATTATTCTGTAGTTTAACTGTATTCCGGTGTATTGCTTTGCTTATTTTCTAGTCTATTAACTTTAGCGATAGCTTCGTGGATTTCTTTATCTAATGTTTTTTTTTTAATGTCTTTTTCATTCTAAACTCTTTATTTCTATTTAATAATGTAATGTAAGTTTTAGATATAGTTTAGGGCTTATTCTTGTGTCTTGGTATTTGCTTTAAGTTAGACTACTTAAGTTTCCCTGAATCTTTTCGTAACTTAATATCCCAGGATATTAATAATTAGGTAGGGTTCTTATTTTCTATGTTCCTTTATCTAGACTAGAAAGCAATTATTTACTTCCTTTATTTATTAATATTAAGGACAGTAATGTCATGTGTAGGATATCCAGAATATCTGCTGGTATTTTGGGTATTTTAGGTACCTTTATAGGTCCCTTTTTGCCTGGATTTCTTTTTTAGGTATCGTTAGGTCTTTTACCTTGTCTTTAGTGTATGCCTAAATGTAGATATTATTGTCTTGTTTTATAATTGCTCTTTTTTTAGCTAATTTAGCGTATTTAAGTACTTTGCTATGCTATACCTGATTTCTATGTTTATTATACTACAGTGTGATTTCCGTGTTCCAGATTATATAGTTTACTCTTTATCTAATCTTCTTAGCTTTAAAGTCTTAACTAATTCTTAATACTAATGTATAGTTTGGGTTACCGTAGTGTCGATTTGGTCTATTAGCTAACGTTCTAATGAGAATCTTATCTATACCTATATAGTTATTTAATTAGATAGTTCTGTTTTAAACTTTAATAGGCGTTCCTGTTTTTATAAACATCTGATTCAGTGTATTATTAAGCTTATAATTGAACTTTCGTATACTAGGTTTACTGTCCGGGTTAGGGTTAACTTCCTTTCCTTTTCTGACTATAGTAATGGTTTTTTTAGTTTTTTCTGTTTTTTCTAGTTCTAGAACAGGTATCTATTTAAGTTTAATGTTCTAGTTTTGTTTATTTTTCTTATATAGTTCTTTCTTTTATTAATTTTATTATTTTCTTATATTTTCTCTACTCCTAAGGTATAGTATTTCTAAAGTTAGTACTATATATCCTAGAACAGGTCTTTTCTCTTTTAGTATATTTAGGTAATATTTTTCTAGTGTCTATTCCTTATTAAGGAATAGATTGCTAACGTAGTAGGATTATTCTTCTCTAGATCGGTTATATCCTGACCTAGTTATATTAATAGTTCTAACCGCTATCTGGGGTTTATTGTTATTTCTTTTAATAGTACTAACTATTTTGCTTTCTAGCACTGGTCTATATTTCTAGTTAGTTTTAACAGGGTTTTTATATTTTTAATTAAAGTATCCCTTCTTACTACAGTTCTAGTAAGTAATTTTAAACTTATCCTTCTTAGTAGTACTAATAGTTATTAGTCCTGCTTTAGTTCTATAGGAAGTATTATTGTTTTGTTTTTTTCCTTAGTTTGTATTATAGTATAGTTTATTTCCTTATTATCCCTGGAAGTTTTAGTTATTACGGGTTCTTTATATAAATTAGTAGTTATCGATTTTTACTGCTATACTAATATATTCTATAAGAGTATTAGGTCGTAGTAATTTATACAGTTTGGCTTAGACAGTCTCCTTAAGTCCGTTAAAGAAAAGTAATATTAAGGCATCTTAATCTTAGGGAAGTTTAGATATAAGTTACTAGTATTTAGCGCTGTATTTAAAGGCTAATTTTGTCTGTTTAAGAGCTTTAATATATCTTTCTGCATATCCTTTTTTGTTAACTGTTCTAAAAGCTTACTTAAGTGCATTTTTAAATGCATTATAACTATTATATAATATAAATGTTTATAGTTAAAGTTCGGTTTCTGGTTTAGTAGTATACTCCTTTATAATAGGTTAGAACTACTATACTGCTATGCCTTTAAGGCGTCCAGCTATATATATAGTCTTAGCTAAATCTTTCCTAAACTAGGTCAGGTAGTAGATTATAAAGGCTTTACACTGGGTAAGGAATGTAGCTAGCTTACTAGGGGTTCTGTTAAATAGCTTAGGCAGGTTAGGCTTAAGGATTTCTCTAGTATCTTTACCTGTAGCTACGGTAGTAACAAGGTTATAGAATTCCTAGATATTATTTTGGTTAGTATTGGCCTAAGCAGTCTAAAGCATGACTGTTTTTTCCAGGAGTTAGCGTATTTTATTAAGGTTATTAGTAACGCCTATAAGCTGGTTACGAAGCTATCCTACCTCTAAGTCTTTAGAGCTATTAGAGGACTGGTTATCTATTTCCTAATTAGTAGGTAGGTTATTATTCTAAACAGGTATTTAGTTAGTAATAGCTTATTACTAAATAGGATTAACGGATATAGCTATCGCGTAAGTATTGCTTAGCATTACGCGGTACGGTCTAAATAAGAGCTATTAACATATAACGGTTAGGTCTAACTGTATTAAACTAAGCCGTGCTTAGGTTTATTATTAGCAGATTGCATAGGGTATAAACTAAGTATTATTAAAGTATTATATCTCTTAATAGTAGATTTAAATATATATTAGGCTTGATTAATATAAAGAAGTGTTATTAATAGCTAGTAAGCTAAGTTCTATCTAGTACTAAATAAATATATATATATACTTATAGTTTTCTTAATAGGAATGATGCAATGTAAGGTCGCTGTTAGTCCTGGAGCGACGCGGTCCTGGAGCGCTGTTAGTCTAATATTAGTCGGTCTAATCTTGGTTAGTTTGATATTAGATCTTTTATAAGTGTTAGTAAATACAGGCTGCAGTATCTTTTATTGGGTGGAATTTATGGGGTATGATTCCACACGTGACGTAACCGCTAGGGTCGTAACATTAATATTATTAAATTAGTAGCCTTATTTATAGCCTAAACCTTACTATAAATAGGCTAGCTTAAAAGCCTTACTCTTTAGCTAACTTAAATCTTCCTTCTGTAACCTACTTTAAAAAAATACTATACTTTAATTATCTAATATATAGTAAATTATCTAACCTAACTTCCCTTCTAATTATAACTACTAATAGTATTATAGCTATACTATTATAATACTTAAAAGAAGCTTATAAAGACCCTGCCCTAGCAAGCCCTATTTAATAAAAGGCCTTAATATAATCCCTATAATTAAGCAAGGCCTTAAAAGGGCTAACCAAGGTAATTACAATAGGCTTTATAATTTAACTAATAAGATCGGTCTAACCTAGTAAAAAAAGGATAATAATAGCTATATTAAGCTTACCCTCTTTAGCTATAAGGTCCTCTAGCTTATATAGCAGTATCTTAATAACCCTTAGATTAGTAAAGATTTCCTTAATTAAGAGATATAGAGCCTTTAGACTCTTAGATAGGCTCTTAATAAAAGGTAGCTATAGTAAAAGCAGAAGGTATTCCTTAATACCCTTTATAAGGATATATATAGTAATTAGCTTTATAATATTAAAAAGTAGTTAATAAAGGTAGTTTTTACATTAAAGGCAATAGATAATATATAATATAAAATTAATAAAAGAGGGGTAATTGCAGGGTTTAGGGTAAAAATATATTAAGTTTTGTATAGGTTTAGAAGCCTAAAGTTAAAGACCTGAAGTTGTGATGTTGGCGTAATTGGCAAAAAAGGCAAATTGACTACGTAACAGGGCACATAACCGTTACTATAGATTGCCTAGAATTGTTAGAAACACTATTGTCTATTTCTTATTATTCCCTTTTTTAAAAAAAGAGAAAGTTCTATATTTATATCCCTTAGTTTTCTAATAACTAGCCAAGGTATTGCCTAAGTATAAGTAATTATTTTATTATTTTAATCTAATACCTCTTTTTAGTATATAAGAACTAATACTTTTATATACTATTTCCTTTTATAGTAAGTACTATATTAAGTATATTTTTACCAGGATATTACTATAATATTAGTAAAAGTAATCTGTACTTAGGTTATTCTAATAACTAGTTTTCCTATACTTATTTTTTATAACTCTTAATTATTTTAGTTCTTATTAAGCTTTTATTAATATCTTACTTTTTTTTCTTTAAAATCTTTTACTAAAATTTTCTTTTTTTATTATAATATTTAAATAAATTTCCTTACTATATTTTATATTTCTTTCTATATAACTATTTTCTAAGAGTTTATTTATAACCTAGAGGTTTAGCTTATTAACTAATCCCCTAGTAAAATCCTATACTTTTACTATATTTATAATATTTACTATAACCTTTCTTTCTAATACTATACTAGCACTTTACTAAAATATTATATTTTCTATAGTAATGATTAAAAGAAATACAGCTTAGTATATTTTTCTTACTTCTAGTACTAGCTTTTACTAATAGTTTATTAGTACCTGAAGAGTATTTTAGCACTATCTAGGCTTACTACCTAAGTATTAAGCATATCTAAGATTATTTTACTAATAAAAACTTAGATCTTACCTAGGTCTAGTAGGCCTATACTGTAATTAAGTCCTGTAATATAGCTTAGCAAGTACTTACTAAGCGTATATATAATCCTTCCTCTAGTAATAGCAGCTTTTTAGCTATAACTCTTTAAGCTTAAGATATTATATCCCTTTAGGATCTCTAAGCTCTCTAGTATCTTATTTCTATATATTTTTATTAAGTTTTTTTTAATATCTTAGCTAACTTTTATTAAGGTAGTATTAATCTTATTTCTAAGGAGGTTACTGCTTAGGTTACTTTTACTATACCTCTTTATACTTAAAATATTATTACTATAACTTGCCTTTACTTAGTAATCCTTTACCTAGGTACCTATAAGGATATCCTTATTAATAGTAAAGGGACTTATAATAATCTCCTTTTTACTTTCTTTAGTACTACTAAGGTATCCCTTTATACTGCTTTTAATAAGTACTTAAAGAATCCTATTCTTAATATTCCTATTGCTTTTACTAGTATTACTCTAATTAGTTATCCTAGTTAGGCTATACCTAACTATTACTATACTATTACTAACTGCCTTAAGACTCCTAAGTAGTTAATTAAAGGCTTTTTATATCTAGTTTTAGGGAAAATAGGCACTAAATTAGCAATTACTTACTAAGGCTTTGCCCTTTTTATATTTAGTAATCTAGTAAGCAGTAAATAAAATACCTTTATAGTATATACTTTATTACTTTTTCTTTTATATAACTATTTTTAAACTCTCTTTTAGTAAGTATCTTATTATTAAAATATTAGCAAGCCCTAGCTATTTAAGAAAGTTTTAGAATTTCTTACTTATAAGGCTCTTAGTTAGGCTATTAGCTATTAGCTAAGCTAATAGGGTATATATTATATTTACTATCCTATTTACTATTTCTTATCTAAGCCCTAGCTATTTAAGAAAGTTTTAGAATTTTTTACTTATAAGGCTTTTAGTTAGACTATTAGCTATTAGCTAAGCTAATAAGGTATATTTATATTTACTATTTTATTTACTATTTCTTATCTTAGCTAATAGTTATAAATCTATATATATTATAGGTTTATATATAGCTTAACTAATTTTTCCTTAACTAGTTAAATTATCTATAGGTTATTATATTATATTATTACTTTTAGTAGTTTAGCAGGACCTTATTAAGGGACCTTTACTTCCAGGTTAACTTACAGTAAAGATATAAGTTAGCTTATAAATATAGCCTTTTTTACTACTTATAATAAGGCAAGTAATTTAGCCTTTATAGTTAATATTATTACTATATTTTACTTATTTACTCTCTAACTTATTACTTCTCTAAATAGTTATATAGTATAGGCTTATAAGCTCTGTCTGTTCTGCAAGTTATTAGCAAAGCTTATATCTAAAGCTACTAGTAACCTATTAAAAGGAAAGTTATTATTACTTCTAAACTATAAAGCTAGGTTCCTAGTTTAAGTAAGGTACTAAATTGCTCTATTTATAGCTTTATAATACTACAGTTTAGGGTTTTAATTAAACCTAGCTAGCCTGCTTACTATAAAGGCAATATCTAGCTAAGTTATTACTATAGTATATATAATAGTTCCTACCTTCTATTAGTAACTATTAATACTTTTTAGGCTTAATAATTTAGTATAAGGTATTAACTCTTTTTATACTATTAGGACTACTATTCTATATTTTAGTAAAGGATTAGGAAGTAATTATTATATCTTATTAATATATATTCCTTAAAAAAGCTATAGGTAACAGTTTAGCCTATCTCTTACTACTTTAATCCCTAAGAACTATTATAAGGTTTTTCCTCCTTTAATATAATATATCTCTTATAGCCATTTTATCTAGCCTTTTACCTTTTTTTCTTATTTCTTTAGGTAGTATAAAATATAATTATCTATATAAAAGAAAAATATTATATTATCTTAAATCTAATAATAGTCCTTACCAGGGACTTAGTAAAAGCCTATTTATAGAAAACCTTTCTTAAAATACTTTTACTATAAAAAGGGTAACCTTTAAAGTCTATACAGTACTTTCTATAATTTAAGGACTACGCTAGGCTTTTAGTAACCTATTAGTATTTCTATATATATTTTCTTATTTAGTATTAACTATATAAATACATTAACTATATTATATTAAAGTATTTTATAATTAAACCTAGTTATAATTACTATTAGTACCCTAAATAATATCCTTACTAGTATAGCTATATAAGTATCTTAGCTATTCTTTACTTACTAGTCTTTATAGACTACTAGTCTTGCCTTAATCTTTAAGAATTTTTTATATTTATCTAGCTTATAGATATATACTTAGTAATACCTAAGTATTTAGTAACCCTTTACTATAGTTTTAGCTACTTCTATTTATAACTAAAAGAGTTTATAGCTCTTTAAGTATACTTCTTTTACCTTTTAAATTATATCCTAGTATAGATAATTCTTTATATTAGTATATAAGCTAGAAAGTCTTTTTAGGAGCTTTTAATATATACTAATAGAGGGCCTCTTTTCCTTGCCTAGTATAGAGCTTATTTTATCCCTTTAGGCCTCCTGCTTTCCTGTACTAAATTAGTTTAAAGGCTAAAGTAAGCTTTCTCCCTTTAGTAAGTACTTAAAGCTAGCCAGGCTCTTTTAACTTTTATAACCTTAGGTCTTCTATTAGGTACTTATATATATTTTATATTATAGTATTCTTACTAAGAATACTATATTAAAAGGGATATAATTACTTACTTATATTTTAGTAAAGGTTTTACTTACTAGCTTATTACCTTTCTTTATATCTAGGTCTTTTAATAAGGTATAAAAGAAGCCTAATAGGGGTAATTCTAGTAGTATTAAAAGTAGTTTAAATCTAAACTATATATAGGGTTCTAATAGTTTACTAGCCTTTATTAATTTATTAGTTTTAGTACTTTTAAATTCTATATACTTATTAGTAATTTTATCTAGCTCTTTACTTACTAAGTAAATTTACTATTAGCTAGGCTAAGATTACTAAAGTAAAATTAGTTCTTTAATTTATTTCTTAATTACTACTAGGTCTTCTATATATAGTTTATCCTAAAGGGTTATTACATTTTTATTAAAATATTACTACTTATTAAATATAATATCCTATATTGTAAATACCTTCTTATTTAATAGGTTTTAGATTTTATAGAAATTACTTAATATATATCCTACTAGGTACTTAATCTATGCCTTTAAAGCTTAATAATACAGTTTATTTAGTTATAGCTATATATCCTTAGTAAGTATAAAAGCTTTATATTTATATACTTAAAGATATAATAAATCTAGCTTTACTAACTACTTAGCTATATAAGCTAGGTAGAAAATCTTATATAGTAATTTATACTATTACTAAACAGACAGTATATAGTTATAAAGGTAAGTTACTGGTTTAATTAATTCTAGCTAGAGATATTCTAAAATCTTTACTCCTACTTTTATTACTTTACTTTTCTATATAATAACTATAGCTACCCTTTCTATATTACTATTTTAAGCTTATATATTTAAGGCAGATAGTTTATATTATATCCCTTATTTAACTATCTTAGTATATATATATAGATAGGTTACTATAATTTTATTATTACACTTAATTACCTTTACCTTCTTAAAATATTATACTTTTATTATTTTTAGAAACCTATTTACTGCTAAGAGGATAGTAAGGGTTATTTAATTAGTTATATAATAGTTCTAAGTAAAGCTAGATACTCTATTTATAAATATCTATACTAATATATATTCTATATACTCTAGTTTTATTAGGTAAAAATCTAAAGCTATTCAATCTCCTAGAGATACTATCTATATAGCCTTTTAAAAAGCGCAGTATATTAGTTAGTAAGCTTTTACTACTTTACATATATTACAATTAACGGTAATTATTTATTAAGTTCCTATTAAAATTTCTATTTTTATTTATACTCCTTAAGTAAATATAGCTAAGTATTAGAAAGCTTCTAACCCTAGGTAGCCTAATCTTAGATACTAAAGTAAAGTATTCCCTTTTTATAGTTTTCTTTAGGTCTAGGTTATATATACTTATTCTCTTAAAGGAATAGAAGGCTTATTTATAGCTAGACCTGCTTATATTAGTATTAGCCTCTAGGTTAGCTACTTATATTTAAGTACTTATTACCCTTTAATTTCTAAGACCTTACTAAGACTACTTCTATCTGCCCTTTAAAGGCAGTTATTTCCTAGGCTTATATCTTACTATATTTTACATTTTCTTAGTTTAGTAAATAACACTAAGTTTATAGCTAGTATAGTATATAGGGCTATATTATATAGTTATAGTATTCTTAGCATGCCTTTATATAAGGTAAGCTTAACCTATACTTTATTATATCCCTTAATTAGGACTTACTTTACTCCTAACTAGAAAAAGTCTTTAAAAGGTATAGCTTTAAGGCTTTTTATTTTACTTATATCCCTAAATATATATATAGTTATTCCTAAGTCTAATAGTATACTATTACTTAAGGAGTATTTATTAACTACTATTAAACCTGCCTTTAGTAACCCTAAGCTAACTAGGTATAGTTAAGCTAAGCTTTCTAATTTTAGCTTTTTAATCTAGTTTATAATACCTTCCTTATTATCTTTTATTCTTCTTTATGCCTTTTTAGTAATAGCCTATACTAGTTTAAATCCAGTATATACCTTCTTTAGGAAAGTATAAAAGTATTTTAATAAGGTATATTTTATACTATATACTTTATACCTTCTAGCCTTATCTTTACTAGATTCTTAGTAAAGGCACCTTTTTTCTTTATATTCCTTTTATCTTATTTATTTAAGGACCTTTTATTTTTCCTTTTCTTTTTTCTTATTTCTTACTAAGAAGGCACTATAGCTAACTTTAGCTTTTTAGGTTTCTAGCTAGAATACCAGGGCAAGCTAAATATCTACTACTACTATGCTAATAAATAGGGTATTTAAATATATATAATTTATCTAAGTAATACTATAGGTATTTACCTATAACTCTAAAGGAGTTAATCTTAATACTATAATAAAATTAATAAACTACTAATCTGCCTCTTTAGCCTTTTAAAGGCCTATATCTTAAGCTTTATTAATTAAAGTCCTTTACTGCTTAAGCTAATTACTTACCCCTTTATAGGTAGTATATCTTTAGTATTAGGGTTTTACTAAGACCTTTTAATATACTTAGTAAGCCTTTTACTTTTACTTTATCTAGGTTAGGGAGAACTTATTATAAAGGGACTAAACCTATTTTACTAGTATATTATCTTTTAAAAAATAGTACTTTATAATACCTTTATTTACTATATTAAGTACCTAGTCTTAGATAGTTAATATCCTCCTCTTTAGATTTTTATAGTTCTTTAGGTATATCTTGTATATTACCCTTATTATAGTAACTATTTAGTAATCTTTTTTTATTAAATAAGGTATTTATTAAGTTTATATTTTATATTTAGTATAGATTCTACCTAGCTCCTTAGCTTATAGATTAACTTCCTATATAGCTAATTCTTATATTATAGAAAATAATACTTTTATAGTAGTTACTATATATATAGCTATAGCGCTTTGCTATTTTACTACTAATATATCAGGGGGTATAGGCATAACTACCTTAAGGGTAGGCTTATTAGTTACTATTAGGTTAATATAGACCTATAGATCCTTATTCCTTACTTTAACCTTTAGGGCTTTATACTAGCTAATCTACTTATTACTAGATTTAAGTCTAATAATCTAATTAGATATAGTTTAGATTGTTTTTAGCAAGCGCTAGGCTTTCACTTCTTAGTTTATACTTATAGTAGTTTTCTTATTATAAATAAGACTTTTAATTATTAGAAATACTATTATCTATTCCTTATTATTCCCTTTTTTAGAAAGAGGGGAAGTTCTATATTTATATCCCTTAGTTTTTTAATAACTAGCCAAGGTATTGCCTAAGTATAAGCAATTATTTTATTATTCCAATCTAATAAGAATATCAGTACACTATTAGTATAAACAGGGAATAGTATTATTAACACTATATATAGCTTTAAGGTTAAGAAAGAATTATAATATATTATTATATTTATTTAATTTACTTATAGTAAGTAAGTATATTTTAATATAATAAACGCTTATTTTCTTAATTATTTAATTTAATATATTATAAATACTATCTGCTTATTTATTATACTAATTAAAGTTTATATAATAGATATTTATTTTAGCTTTATAAGCCTTTTATTTTATAGGTAGTAAGTTACTATATCTAATTATATAGTATTTTTTATATTTAATAATTAAGCTATCTAGAAGTAACTTATTATATAGTTTTACTTTATAATCTATAATTTTAGGCTTTTATAGCTTTTAAATATATAAATTTATAAAAGAGTTTAGATAAAGGATTTTAAGTCTAATAGTTAACCTAGCTTATATACCCTTTTTATAGTTATTTTTATAATATATAACTATTTAAAGAAATCCTAGTTATTAAGGCTATTAAGAAAGTAGGTTTTTATATTTATATTATATATTATTATATAATATATAGGATTGTAATCTTTTAGTTTATCTTAATAATTTACTTTTTCTTTTTATAATTATAGCTATTTTAAAGAAATATAGCTTTAAAACTTTTAATTATTAAACTAAATTATTCTTATTAGTTTTTTTTTATTAATTTATTCTTAACTTCTGGTATTTTATTACCTTTTTTTTAGTCTTTCTCTTTATTATATAATTGGCATTATCTAGAACCGAGGCTTGTTTAGGTTAAACCACTTACGGCCTTATATAATCCCTTTGAATTACATGATACTACCGGTTTAACACGTATCAGGTCGTCGTTACCTTCGATTTGAACCCCCTAATACAGCATTACGAACGACTAGATAATGGAGTGTCAAAAAGCCTCTACGGCACAAATCGGCACAAAGGATGCGCATCGCCCAGCTTAGCAATATCAGCAGGGACATGGCCGATATCGCTCTGACCATGGACACGATCTCGGTGGCGGTTCTACAGGCATAGATATGCGCTGAGAGCTAGTGAGGCAATTGCATACATGAGATGTGCTAGCCGTATCGCCTCTCTTCTCTCGTAAGTTGGCCAGTCACATGGTACTTTATGAGAACGTGTATGGAGACGAAAAGGTGAACTGGACACAAATCGTTCAAGCTAGTCAGCTTTAAGAATAGACTCTGAGTGCATCTCGGAGGCAATATTCCGCTGTAGTAAACAATATAGGCGAAAATGCGGAAGTTACCCTTCGGGAACCACAATCGCCTAGGCATCCATGTAGCCGTTTTAGTGCTTCTCAGCTAGCCACAAGTCTACCAGTTGCCGGGCTGGGCCTCAAGCGACATAATAGCCTATTTCGGCACTTGCTTCGGCTACCATTATGATCTTACCATGCCGGGTAGTGGGAGTGTCATTCCGAATGACTAATAAATTTTCATCCACTGACATATTGTACTATTTCTTATTTTTCTCATAAGAGATGAGTCCTATCAAATTACCTTACTGCTACAATTAGCCATGTGATGTAGTTGAAGTACTGTCTGTACTGGTAATATAACCTATATCAGAGGCTCGTAGGAGACTTAGGCCCCGAAGGCTTGTTTTTCTCACTTTTGCTAACAGTAATGCTGGCTTGGAAGCGACATTAGGGCATCTAACTAGAGTTGTCAACAACTGATATAGGCAATACAAATAGAAAATACCTCTTTAAGTTAGGGCTCAGTAAGTACAGAAATAACCTCACGAACCCTTGCGGTCTGTGTAATTAGTTCATCTACTAGCTTGGAAGGTCTGTCTATAGAGCCCGTGCACCTAACCTTGCTATAGTATTGTTATTGGCTGCAACGTTCAGTGATGGAACACGTGGAAGATTCACTTAGGTCTAGACCTAGCTACGCGCTGTGTTACTCAGTGTTCTCATTGCTTCTTTGACAGCAACCGTTTGTTACTTACCCATTCTGTTGACCTGGCATGTTAACTAACCATAAGTGGTCCAATAGCGCCCAGCTAACCTAAAACTATTGCTGCAGGGATGCCGACTACCCCGATACGTGAGTCAAATGAGTCTAGATGTAGCTAAATAGTGACGCTTTAAAGAAACGAATAACCAGGTGCTTTGTCGATCAATCTGCAAGTAGCCCTTGATCAAGAGTCAATCAAAGAATTTCCCCTGTAACACTTTTCAACGACGTTTTATCCTCCAAAGATGAAAGCTCAGAACGGCGAAAAACAAAGAGTTGAAAGCGGAGGTTCAAACTCGCTTCTGTATGAGACGAAGGCTGCAATACCTGAAAATGATTCTATCAGTAGCGAAAATCCAGATCCTGGCAAAGACATGATCTCAGCAAAAGAAGTGGATCAGATTTGGGTGTGGAATGGTACTGTTCCTGCGACCATCAACCGACATGTCGACAAGATGATTGAACAAATGGCGCAGGCCCACCCTGACAAACTGGCGGTTTGTGCCTGGGATGGTGACCTGAGATATAGCGAGCTGAACCAGCTTGCTGCACAGCTTGCAGGCCGACTTGTAACCATGGGGATCCGACAAGGCATGGTAGTTCCGATATGTTTCGAAAAGTCAAAGTGGATGACTGTCGCTATTCTCAGCGTGTTAAAGGCGGGCGGCGCTTTTGTTTTGCTCGATCCCTCACTCCCCGAACAGAGACTTGACACTATCACCAAGCAAGTTGGGGCAGATCTGATCGTCGCCGGTGTCGCCACCGAATCCATAAGTTCTCGATTGGCTTCAACTGTGGTTGTCATTGATGACAATCTCATCAATAGTTCCAAGACAACTATGAATCTCCATACCAGCGGTGAAATCGATGCTTCACAGAGACTTATGTATGTGACTTTTACGTCAGGCAGTACCGGTACTCCCAAGGGAGTCAGCATCTCACACAGCAATTTCTGCTCTGCTTTTGAGCATCAATCTCAGTTGCTTAGTCTCGACGAGGATGCTAGAGTATTCGAGTTTGCCTCCTATGCCTTTGACATATCCATTCTCAATAACTTGGCTACTCTTATGGCTGGAGGTTGTCTGTGTGTACCATCTGAAAACCAGCGTAAAGGCAATATCAGCAAGGTCATGGCTTGTATGCGAGCCACCTTAGCTGTTTTAACGCCAACAGTGGCACGCCTTTTGGATCCCTCAGGGCTTCCAGAATTGAAAAGGCTGATCCTTATCGGCGAGCCTGTGCATAAAGAGGATTTTCAGAAATGGTGGGGCAAGATTACTATAACCAACGCCTATGGGCCGAGCGAATGTCCTCTGGCTAGCACGATCAATTGTGACGCCCAAAGTCTTGACGATGCAGTTTGCATTGGCAAGGGATCGGGTCTTGTTACTTGGGTTGTTGATCCCAGTGACTGCAATCTGCTATTGCCGCTTGGACGCATTGGCGAGTTGCTTCTCGAAGGGCCGGCAGTCGGGCTAGGGTATTTCAATCAGCCAGAGCAGACAGCAACTGTGTTCATCGACAGTCCGCCTTGGCTACAAGCCAGCTCTCGCACTCAGCCAGGAAGTCGCAGCAGGCTGTATAAAACTGGTGACCTGGTACGATATCGAAGCGACGGGAAGCTACAGTTTGTAGGTCGCAAGGACACTCAAGTCAAGATTCGTGGTCAGCGTGTTGAGCTCGGCGAAGTTGAGTACAAGGTTCGAAGCAACTTGGACGATATGGAACAAGTTATTGCCGAGGTTATCCAGCCCGGCGGCAAGGAAGGGCACCCGAGACTCGTCGCTTTTGTTGTGCCTAGAGAAGAATGTCGATTGGCATCCATCGAAGTGCCGGGAGCCCCAGGCCTAAGAGTTCTGAACATCACCGAAGAAACTGAGCGTCGGCTAGCCCAGGAGTTGCCGACTTATATGATCCCAACCGCTTTCCTTACGATCAATCATCTTCCGTTGACTGCATCGGGAAAGATATACCGCAAAGGGCTGCGCGATCTTGGCGCTTCCCTATCGGCCCAAAGTCTCGCTGGTATACAGACGGCTGGGCATGGACTCAAAAGAGCACCTTCGTCAGCCACCGAAAGCATAATGCGAGAGGTCTGGGCCCGAGAACTTGGCCTAAGCCCATCTGAAATCGGGCTGGACGATAGCTTCTTCCAACTCGGTGGTGATTCAGTTTCCGCTATCAAAGTTGTTCAGAAGGCCGAGACCCTTGGATTGCGTGTTTCTGTTGCAGATATCTTTCGTCAGCGTAGTCTGGCTAGGTTAGCTAGCGAAGTATGCATTCAATCTAGCTCTAGTTCTGCTGAAGTAGTCGCGCCTTGGTCTCTGATACAAGGGAGCCACAACCCCGACACGCTTGTGCATCTCTTCTCTTCTTCCAACCAGATAGAAGAAGCAGCCTTTGAGGACATGTACTCGTGCACGCCATTGCAAGAGGGCCTCATTTCTCTTTCACTACAGTATCCGGGAGACTACATTTGGCATGGCATCCTGGATCTGTCTCCTGATATTGATCTTCAGACCTTTGAAACGGCATGGGAACGAGTTGTGCAGTCAACATCTATCCTACGTACCCGGTTCTTCGAGCATCATAGTATTGGTTTGGTTCAAGCGGTTATCAACAAACCAATCCCGTGGCTCAAGTCGGCTTCCCTTGATGGATATCTCGCAGCGGATAAACGACAGCCGATGCACTTAGGCGCGGAATTCACTCGTTTTGCCATTATTGAAGATGATGCTGGGAAGCCCAAGCAATTTGTTTGGACCCTGCATCATGCCCTTTTCGACGGATGGTCGTTACCTCTGATCATTGAAGAAGTATACAGTACATACAAAGGGATCCCGGCTACGCCGAAGCCACAGTTTCGGTCTTTTATCAAGCACACTACAACTCAAGACCGTGACAAGATGGAGGAATATTGGAGGAGGACACTCACAGAGCTTGAGAGCGTGCCGTTTCCTGCACTTCCTCCTTCAATCAAGCAGCCAGCCGCAGACAGTCTGGTGCAAATTGAGTTGCCACTGTTACGGCCATCGTCGGCAGATATCACGGCATCGACGTTGATTAGAGCAGCCTGGGCTTTGGTGGCCCGAGAGATCACAATGGCAGACGATGTCGTATTTGGTGTCGTCGTTTCAGGACGCAATGCCTTGGTCCCTGGCATTACCGAGATAGCAGGGCCTACTATTGCAACCGTTCCATTTCGCGTAAAAGTTGATATGCAGCAAAGCGTATCCAGCTACCTACGCCTGGTTAATCAGCTCACTATTGATATGATCCCATATGAGCAGACTGGCTTGCAATACATTTCCAAAGCGTCCTCTGATGCAAAACACGCTTGCAAGTTCCAGACCGTGCTCGTTGTCCAGCCGAAAAGGCAACAGAACCTCCCTGACACAGGGCTGGGGTCGTGGCATGAGGAGCTCGAATGGTTCAATTCTTATTCTCTTATGCTAGAGGCCACACTAGACTCAGCCAGCGTCTCTGTTAAGGCTAACTTTGACTCACGTGTGATACAACCGTGGTTAGCCCGCAAGCTATTAGCACTCCTCGATAGGATTATGCAACAGCTATCCTCCAAACTGCCCGAAGAGCCTTTACTAGATATCAACACGATGTCTTCCCAGGACTTGGAAAAAATCTGGACTTGGAACGCTGAGGTCCCAGAGACGATCGATGACTTCGTGGATGAGGCCATCGGTAGACTCGTCCAGTCACAGCCCAGCACTCCAGCAATCTGCGCCTGGGATGGCAATCTCACTTATAGCGAGCTAGATAAACTATCAACGCAACTGGTAGACCGACTTGTTAATGCAGGAGTTGAAGATGGGAAGATTGTGCCCCTCTGCTTTGAAAAGTCAATGTGGACACCGGTAGCCATGCTTAGTGTTCTCAAGGCAGGTGGAGCGTTTGTGATGCTGGACGATTCTCTTCCAGAGCTACGACTCAAGACAATTGTGGACAATGTCAAGGCTCCGTTCATTCTATCCTCAACAAGGAATGGGGGATTAAGCTCTCGTCTGTCAGAGTGCGTCATCCAGATTGGAGGGGATAGCATCAGAGAAAACAGCCCAGTATGCCGAGAACCTGCACCACGGTTACTTGCTCGTCGGTCATCACCTTTATCGGCCATCATGTTTATTGTGTTCAGCTCTGGGAGCACAGGGGTACCAAAGGGAACTTTGATGACGCATAGCAATTTCAGCTCTGGGGTAAAACACCAAGCAGCCCTTCTAGGCTTTTCGCAGGGCTCTAGGGTCTATGACTTTGCGTCATATGGGTTCGATGCAGCAGTTCACAACGCATTCGCGACTTTTATGACAGGAGGTTGTCTGTGCATTCCATCAGATTCTGATCGCCGGAATCATCTCACCAACTCGATGTCATCAATGCGAACAACATTGGTAGATCTGACACCGACAGTGGCACGTCTTCTGGATCCTGCAGCTCTTCCAAGTCTTGAGACTCTAATACTGGCAGGCGAGGCTTCATCAGCTCGAGATATCCGCCCTTGGATAGGAAAGTCGAATGTCGTCAATGCCTATGGGCCTTCTGAATGTACTGTCCATAGTACCGTGAATCCTCACGCATCAGCGACTGGAGGAGCAATGCACATCGGCAAAGGCGCTGGGCTCGTCACCTGGGTTGTTGACCCGCACAACCACGATCGCCTGGTGCCACCAGGATGTCCTGGAGAACTCGTGCTGGAGGGGCCCCTGGTTGGAATCGGTTATTTACGTGAACCCCAGAAAACAGAGGCCGCGTTTATCAAAGATCCAGCCTGGCTTCTCAAAGGAACCAGGAATTGCTCTGGTCGCCGGGGTAGAATATACAAGACGGGCGACCTCGTCCAGTACAACGAAGACGGTACTCTTGCGTTCCTTGGCCGCAAAGATATGCAAGTCAAGATCCGTGGGCAGCGTATCGAACTCGGGGAAGTCGAACATTGCATCAGAAACTCCATGCCAGACACAGGGTTGGTTGCGGCTGAGATGATCTATCCTCAAGATGGTGATGCAGTTCCTGTTCTGGCAGCTTTCATTGAACCCAGCGAGCTGTCTCCCTCTCCCACGACTGTTATTGTTGAGATCATTCGGGCTCCAACTGATGTTGAGAGAAATCTATCTATTCATTTGCCGATTTACATGATACCCTCTGTCCTCTTTGCCATGGACAAGCTGCCCCTCACAGCAACGGGAAAGATTAACCGTAGAAGACTGCGAGAGATCGGTGGCTCATTCTCAGTGGAACAACTCGCTGAAGCGCGAACGACCCAGCCACACACCAAACGGAAGCCAGTCACCGAGGTCGAGCACCAGCTACAACAAATATGGGCCCAAGTACTTGGCATCGAGCCCCTGATGATCGGTCTGGATGACAGTTTTGTGCAGCTTGGCGGTGATTCAATCGCAGCTATCAAGGTTGTCAGTGGATCCCGTAACGTAGGTCTCGAACTATCCGTCGCTGATATTTTGGATGACTCTATCTTCCAGACTGTTGCCGGCCGAGTTCGGACCCAAGTCAAGAAGACGGAGAACATTGCACCCTTCTCCTTACTAGGGCCTGACTGCAATATCAGTCAATTACTGAGCCAGATTTCTTCTCAGTACCAGCTCGATCAAAGCCTCATTCAAGACATAGTTCCCTGCACGCCCCTTCAGGAAGGCCTGATACTGTCAACACTCAAAGAACCTAAGAACTACGTTACCCAGAATGTCATGAGATTACGGGATGATATTGATTTACCAACCTTTATCAACTCGTGGGAAGAAGTGGTTAGATGTACCCCAATTTTACGGACGCAGATTGTCTTGCATGATGACTATGGTCTTTTACAAGTAGTCTCACAGATTGGCATCAGTTGGTCTGAGTCTGCGGGGCTTGAAACGTATCTTGAAGCTGACAAAGCCGAATCTATGGCCCTTGGCCGACCGCTAGTGCGATACGCGCTTGTTGAAAGGAATAAGCCAGGGGGTGAGCGTTGGTTTGTTTGGACTCTTCACCACGCTGTATATGACGGTTGGACGATATCACTGATTATGAACGCCGTTCAGCACGTATACAGAGGTCATGCCATGAAGCCCAGCCCTCAATTCCAATCGTTCTTGAAGTACATTAGCGACCACAAAGAAGACCGAGACACGGCTGAGTACTGGCGCAGCATCTTTGCTGATTGCGAGGCTGTTCCTTTTCCGACCCTTCCAGCATCTGTGAGGACTCCAAGAACAAACAGTTACCTCGAACGTGTACTTCCATTTCCGCATGAACAGGGCCTAGGTGTCACAGTATCATCATTTATTCGCGCCTCCTGGGCCTTGGTCACCTCACAGATGACCAACTCGCAAGATGTGGTATTTGGAGTAACTATCACTGGACGAAATGCTCCGGTTGCTGGCATAAATGACATTATCGGCCCGACTATTGCCACTGTGCCCGTGAGAATCCAGCTACAACGCGATCTCACGGTGAAGGAGTTTCTTCAAAGTATACACAAGCAAGCAACAGAGATGATACCATTCGAGCAAACTGGATTGCAGCATATCTCTCGACTATCTCCTGCATGTCAGCAAGTGTGTTCATTTCAGACGCTGCTTGTGGTGCAACCTCCAGCCAAAGAAACGTGGCCTATGCTGGGTACTTGGCAAGACAGCAGTGACACTCACCAGTCCAACATGTATGCCGTCAAATTGGAACTTGACCTTCAGACTGAGCAAATAACAGTAAGAGCCAGTTTTGACTCCAACATTGTTGAATCCTGGATGGTTAATGGGCTTCTGGAGCAGTTGGGCCATACGTTACAATATCTTGGCCAGGTCGACCCTTCCAGAAGACTAGATCAGCTCTGTCTGATGACTGCTCAGGATTTGGATAGGATCTGGGAGTGGAATAAAGATGTTCCAGACCCTGTTGAGAGATGCGTGCACGACATAATCAGCGATCGTGTTACAACACAACCTGAGGCAATCGCTGTGAGCGCCTGGGATGGTGAGATTACCTATGATGAGCTGGAAAGACTAGCTACAGCGTTGGCCAGCTCCCTCTTGGGCTATGGTTTAGCTCCCGGCGATATAGTGCCATTATGCTTTGAGAAATCCATGTGGACTCCTGTTGCTGTGTTGGCTGTTGCCAAGGCTGGCGGGGCATTTGTACTACTCGATGCATCTCTCCCTCAACAGAGACTCAAGGCAATCACAGACCAAACTAGATCAAATCTAATACTCTGTTCTGTCGCCAACTTCATTCTTAGTTCAAGCCTTTCCGACCATGCTAGGGTGGTCCCAGTCGGCGTCGAGTTAAAGAATAACAGCCACAGAGCTTACCCAGGCGCGCCCCTGGCTGGCCCGACTATCTCACCAGACTCGACTATGGCAGTTGTCTTTACTTCTGGTAGTACCGGTATACCTAAGGGAGTCTTACTTACGCACCGCAACTTCTGTTCGAGTCTCAAGTACCACCCGCATTTGCTAGGGTTTAAAAGAACGTCTCGAGTCTTCGACTTTGCATCTTATGCATTTGATGCTGCAATACGCAATATCCTCACTACACTTGCCACTGGTGGATGTATATGTGTCCCGTCTGATGCAGCACGCAAAGGTGACATTTCTGCAGCAATGGCTGCGATGCAAGTTACTATTGCTGGTCTCACACCAACTGTTGCAAGACTCCTACAACCTACTTCAATTCCTTCTCTTAAAACTCTATACTTGGCTGGCGAGCCCCTTACCACTCAGGATGTTCTGCCGTGGTGGGGCAGGGTGCATGTTGTGCAGGCCTATGGCCCGGCTGAGGGCACTATCACTAGCACCATTAACCATGATGCCTCGACGCAGGAGGACGTGAAACATATAGGCAGGGGTGCCGGCCATGTCACTTGGATCGTTGATCCAGAGAACCACCATCGCCTAATGCCAGTGGGCGCTGTTGGCGAGTTACTCCTCGAGGGTCCCCTCGTTGGACATGGATACCTGAATGACGCCGACAAGACCGCCGCAGCTTTTGTCAGTAGCCCAAGCTGGCTGCAAAAGAGGGCTTTAGTGACGTCAAGTCGCTTGAAGACGCTATACAAAACGGGAGATCTCGTCAAGTACAACCAGAATGGCACGCTCATGTTCATTGGTCGAAAGGACACTCAGATCAAGATTCGTGGACAACGCGTTGAGCTCGGTGAGGTTGAGCATCGACTCATGCACGCTATGCCGAATGCAGCTCAAGTTGTTGTTGAACTCATCAAGCCACGAGGAGAAAGCGGACGCCCCAGGCTCGCGGCATTTGTTCAATGGGTCAAGCAAGAGAATGACGATGACGTGGCTATTGAAAAAGCCGACTCTACTCAGGTCTTGGGTGTCCCTCCACCCGTCATGGACAGCCTTTCTGAACACCTGCCGCTTTATATGATCCCCACTATACTCATTGCCTTACCCATTCTACCCATATCTCCCACAGGGAAGATGAACCGTAAAGAACTGCAGGAGATAGGCAGTTCCTTGTCGATGCAGCAACTGGCAAATGCTCAGACTTCAGGACAAGAGATGAAGAGGCTCCCAGAAACAGAAGTTGAGAAGGCCCTTCGGGATATCTGGGCTCGTGTTTTATCTATTGAACCAAACAGCATTAGCCTCAATCACGGCTTTATCCAACTGGGAGGTGATTCTCTTTCTACTATGAAGGTGGTCAGCATGGCTCGTCGCGCAGGCCTTGAAATCTCTGCTGAAGATGTGTTACTTTCACGAAGCTTGGCCCAATTAAGTCGTTGTGCTGCTGGTGTAAATGAGGATATTCAAGAGCCGATCGCTGCTTTTACCCTCCTAGGCAACTGTACCGATCTGCCTTCCGTCATCGCTGATGTCTCAAGCCACTGCAACATAGACAGAGTGACCGTCCAGGATATCTTCCGATGCACGCCCCTCCAGGAAGGTCTCTTGTCTTTGACCATGAAGCGCCCTGGCGATTATACAATGCAAGCTACCTTGGAACTCTCCCCTCACCTTTTCGTCTCTACCTTCCGGAGGGCATGGGAGGAGGTGGTCCGACGTATGCCTATTCTGCGAACGCGAATAGTGAATCATGATACGATGGGACTTTTACAGGTCATTTTGGACACCAATATTTCCTGGATCGAGACTACTGACCTAGAAGGTTACCGCGAAACGGATCGTCAAAAGGTCATGGAGATGGGCCAACCTTTTACACGATATGCCTTGGTGTTGGACACCTCTGGTACGACACGCTGGTTTGTTTGGACTATCCATCATGCGCTTTACGATGGATGGTCTATGGCTCTGATCATGGATGCTGTGGAACGCGCCTACCAAGGCCGCCCTATTGAAGATGGGCCTCAATTTCAAGCATTCATCAAAAACAGCCAGACTTCAAGTGAGGAGACAACAGCTGCATTCTGGCGCACGTACCTCACAGATAGCGATGCTTCACCTTTTCCAGCGTTGTCTGTTGACGTGAGACAACCAAAAGCTGACACTTCAACGGAACACTGCGTCCCTCTGCCACAGAATCAACATGCGGGCATTACACTAACCACTCTGATAAGAGCGGCATGGGCATTGGTTTCAGGCGGCATGACCAGCTCAAACGACGTGGTGTTCGGAGTTACCTCGTTTGGGCGACACGTAGCTATCCCCAGAATCGAAGACATGGCCGCACCTACTATCGCCACGGTCCCCGTCCGCGTCCGGTTCAGAGGAAACCAAAGGGTCGCCGACTTCCTAGACACGGTACAGCATGAAGGCGCAAGGATGATTCCATTTGAGCAAACCGGACTGCAACACATTGCTAAACTATCGCCCAGCTGCCAGCAGTCATGCATGTTCCAAACTCTTCTTGTCATTCAGCCCAAGCGGCAGAAATACGCCAATACAGAAGCATTGGGCAATTGGACTTTTAGCGACCAAGATTAGTATTTCAACACTTATGGTCTTTCATTGGAAATTTCGACTCTTTCCGACAAGATTGAAATAAAGGCCAGCTTTGACTCACGTCTCATCGGTTCGTGGACTGTTCAGAATCTACTGATTCGTCTGGGAAGTGTCATGCATCAGCTAGACTCAGCCCACGCAGACGATACCGTAGCAGACATCAACTGCCTGACAGACCATGACCTCGACCAGATTTGGTCATGGAATAGACAGATACCAAAGTCAATCGATCGTTGTATTCACAATCTGGTGAGCGAACGCGCCACTGCTCAGCCTACAGCCACAGCAGTGTGCGCTTGGGACGGTGAGCTCACCTATGCTGAGCTTGAGCAAATGACGACAAACTTGGCCTACAAACTTGTCCAGCTCGGCCTGCAACCTGAGTCCATTGTTCCACTGTGCTTTGAAAAGTCGATGTGGACTATAGTAGCTATGCTAGCAGTTCTAAAAGCTGGTGGCGCATTCTTAATGATTGATGTGTCGCTACCTGAACAACGGCTACGGAACATGATCGAGCAAACTGGTTCAACTATTATTCTGTCTTCGATATCTGCCCAGCAGCTCAGTGCACAACTATCCAGAAGTGCACAAGTCATCCTCGTCGGTCCGGACACACTTGAAATGCTAGCTGGCTTATCCCCCGCACATCTGCCCATTCAGCAGGCTGTGACGTCGACATCGACTATGGCTGTCATTTTCACTTCCGGAAGTACAGGAGCGTCCAAGGGAGTACTACTGTCACATGGCAACTTTTGCTCGAGTGTACACTATCATGCTCATCTTCTTGGGTTTAAGAAAGATTACCGCGTGTTCGATTTTGCATCTTATGCATTTGATGCAGCGATCCGAAATGCTCTTACCACATTAGCTGTTGGAGGGTGCATTTGTGTTCCATCAGAAGAACAGCGTCGTGGCGATCTGAGCAGGGTGATGGCAGCTATGCGCGTCAACGTCGTGGATCTCACGCCTACTGTTGCCCGCCTTCTCAACCCTATAGAGCTTCCGCATCTCAAGACCCTGATCTTAGCCGGTGAAGCTGTTTCTATCGAAGATGCCACCCCTTGGTGGGGCAGATTGAGGGTTATAAACGCTTACGGCCCGGCAGAGGGGAGCATTATAAGCACCATAAATCATGATGCTTTCGTGCTAGAAGATATTACTCATATTGGGAAAGGTGCTGGACATGTCACATGGGTTGTTGACCCAGATGACCATGAGAAACTACTCCCGCCAGGTTGTACAGGCGAATTACTTCTGGAAGGACCTCTCGTTACAAAGGGTTACTTGAAGAATCCCAAAAAGACAGCAATTTCATACATAAAGAACCCTTCCTGGTTGCTGAAAGGGACACCTGAGCATCCTGGCCGGAGTGGCACACTTTACAAGACAGGCGATTTGGTGCGCTATAATGAGAACGGAACGCTTACCTTTATGGGTCGCAAGGATACGCAAGTTAAAATTCGTGGTCAACGAGTTGAGCTTGGCGAGATCGAATACCGGCTTCAACATGGTATGACTGACGCTGGTCATGTTGTAGTTGAGCCTATCACACCACGATGCGAAGACAACAGCAGAGTATCAACAATGCTTGCTGTCTTTTCGTCAAGTCCCGAAACTACACCGGATGCTACCAACACGAGCGGTGAACTGACTATCGTTCCAATTTCCCCAAGTGTCGAGAGCAAGCTTGCTGAGCATCTACCACAGTATATGATACCGGTAGTGCACTTCATCGTGTCTGAGCTTCCCTTGACGGTTACAGGAAAGGTTGACCGCAAGAAGCTGCGTCAAATGGGAGCATCAATGTCCTTACAAGAGATCCTAGAAATCCAAGCTACCAGAAGTAAGCCTAAACGACGGCCAACATCTCCGATTGAATCGTTACTGCAAAGAATATGGTCTCAAGTGCTCACAATCGATCCATTGTCCATAGGATTGGATGACAACTTCTTTCAGCTTGGAGGAGATTCCATCGGGGCCATGAGAGTCGTTAGCGGGGTTCGAAAACTTGGTCGAGAGATGACAGTGGCGCAGGTGTTCCAGCATCCGCGACTAGTGGACATGAGCCATGTTCTTTCAGCTGCTACAGTTGGACCCCAAACTATTCCCAGCGTGGAGATATCAGGCCCAATCGAGCAATCGTTTGCACAACAACGGCTCTGGTTTCTTGAGAAGCTCCATCCTGGTCTGTCTTCATACATGATACCATGCGCGGTGCGTCTCCGTGGACCTCTCCATCTAGAAGCACTGGAGACGGCGATTTCCACCCTGGAGCGTAGGCACGAGGCATTGCGGACAACATTTTCCACGTTGAACGGCATCAATGCACAGACAGTTCATCCATATCAGCCTAGACAGCTACACGTGGTCGACCTTATCGGCGCTGGCGACAAAGATATTGAACAAGCTCTGACCAACGACGAGACCACCCCATTCAACCTAGAAACAGTCCCCGGCTGGAGGGTTTCTATCTATCGACTTGGTAAATCAGACCACCTACTCTCAATTGTTATGCATCATATAATTTCGGATGGTTGGTCAATGGACGTCATACGCAGAGAGCTTTCCGCGTTTTACTCTGCCGCCCTCTGCGCCCGAGACCCCCTTTCAGTAGTGAGACCTTTGCCCATCAGGTACCGAGATTATTCCATCTGGCAGAAGCAAAAGGCTAGAGAGAATGGTTATCGGGACCAGCTGGACTATTGGGTAAACCACCTTGAGTCAAGTCAGCCGGCAGTCTTCTTTTGCGATTATCCCCAGCCTGATTTTCTATCAGGAAAGGGAGCTGTCCAAGAGTTCCGAATAGACAGCCTTCTCTATGAGGACCTGCGACTGTTTTGCCAGTCACGCGGCGTGACAGTCTTCACTACACTTCTGGCAGCCTTTAGAGCGGCACACTTTCGCCTCACCGGCGCTCACGATGCTACGATTGGAACCATCAACGCCAGCCGGGATCGCTGGGAACTTGAGGATGTAATTGGAGTCTTTGTGAACATGCAATGTCTTCGAATTCGGATGGAAGACGAGTCTTTCGATCAACTTGTTCAACACGTTCACGATGTCACCGTTTCGAGTTTTGCTAATCAGGATGTTCCATTTGAGCAGATTGTCTCTAAATCGCGAAAGGACAGGGCATCATCGTCTTTACCGCTAGCTCAAGTCGCGTTCGCTTTTCACGCACGACAGGAGCTAGATCATTTCGAGCTGGAAGGACTCGAGTCTGAACCTATAGGCTTTTCTACCAGGTGCCGATTCGATCTCGAATTTCACCTTTTCCCTGACAAAGACGGTTTGCAGGGTCAGCTGGTCTACTCAACGGATCTATTTTGTGCCGACACGATCCGAAATATCATCTCTGTCTTCCAAACCGTCCTGGAAAAATCCCTCACTTGTCCTTCCTTGGAGATTAATTTGCAACCACTCCTGACGAATGATGCTGAGGCTGCGTTATGCAATATGGGTCTATTGGAGATTGAAAAGCGTAATTATCCAAGGAACGCCAGTATCGTCGACGTTTTTCGCCAGCAAGTTTCGTCAACTCCAGAGCATCTGGCAGTGAAAGATTCTTCTTACAAGCTCACTTACTCTCAGCTCGATCAACAGTCAGACCTGATTGCAAGGTGGTTATGCAAAAAGTCATTCTCCGCAGAGGCCATTATCGGTGTGATCGCTCATCGATCTTGCTATACTGTTATTGCCTTTCTGGCTATTCTGAAAGCCGACTTGGCTTACCTCCCCCTGGACCCAAGTACACCAAGAGAACGAATCCATGCCATATTACTGACTACGCCAGATCTCCAAATGATACTCTTGGGTACTGGAGCGGAGCCGTCTAGCCTCCCAGCATACTACGACCAGTTCTTCTCCATTTCGAACATTCTGCAAAATGAATGTGGCACACAGCTCTCAGACGACCAAAGTGTTGGGATAAACCTCCCCAGCCCTCGACCTAATAGTCTCGCGTATGTCATCTTTACCTCGGGCTCTACAGGTCAGCCCAAGGGAGTCTTGGTGGAGCATCGTGGTATCGTAAGGATGGTCAAAGGAAGCAACGTGACGGACCCATTGCCCCAAAATCCCATCATGGCTCACACTATCAGTATCTCATTCGATGCTGCACAGTGGGAGATATATGCTACATTACTCAACGGCGGAACGCTGATATGCTTGGAAAACATGGATCTTTTGGATCAACAAGCATTTACCCGAATTGTCGCAGACGACAAGATCCAGGTGGCGTCCTTCACACCTGCACTCCTCAGAAGATATCTCAAGGAATCGCCGGAAGCCATCAGCTCCTTGCACACAATATACGTGGGGGGCGACAAAGCCTACGTTGAAGATCTACTATCACTACGAAGCATTATCAAGGGGGCGATCTTGAACGTGTACGGACCGACCGAGAATTCTGTTACCAGTACGATGTACAAACTGACAGAAACGGATATGTGCACAAACGGAGTCGCAATTGGTCGAGCGATAAGCAATTCTGGAGCTTTCGTCGTGGATCATCAGAGCTGTCTTGTTCCACTCGGAGTAGTGGGTGAACTGGTGGTTACTGGCGATGGCCTTGCGAGAGGCTATGTGGACCCGAGTCAAAATAGCGACAAGTTCATCACCATTATGGTGGGAGGGAAGGAGACGCGAGCTTACCGTACGGGAGACTATGTCCGCTACCGCCCAGTCGACGGACAGCTCGAGTTCCTTGGACGAATGGATGGACAAGTGAAAATTCGCGGCTATAGGATAGAACTTGGGGAAATCGAGCATGTGCTACAGTCTCATGAGACTGTGATTGACGCGGTTGCTGTGATACATCGCCAGATCGACCAGGAGCTGAGTATTGCTTGTTTCATTACTGTCAGTCGTGATGATGGTGATCTGTCATCTGCAGAAAAGTCCAAACTCCAGAAGGACCTTTACCAGAAATTGCGGACGCAATTACCGTCATACATGGTCCCACAAACAATCACTGCCGTGGATGCTATGCCTCTCACCATCAATGGCAAGGTAAATCGCCGAGCACTTGCCGAACGTGCCCCGACAATCCAAGCGGAAGAGGCTGTGAAGCGCCAGCCGACTTCGTTCATGGAGAGGCATATGCAGAAAATATGGGCTGAAGTCTTGAATATCGGAACACAAGACATTGGACTAGATGACAGTTTCTTCCGCCTTGGCGGCAATTCTATCACAGCCATGAAATTGGTGGCCGAAGCTCGAAAGGCTGGCATACGATTTGCAATAGCTGATGTTTTCCGGTATAACACACTTGGAGAACTAGCGTCCCGGCAGACATCTACAACCATGCAGTCCGATGAAGAACTTGATTCAGTCACTCTCGTGAGCCCTGATGAGAAGGCTAAGCTTCTCAAGGCTATAGACTCACTGAAAATCAAACTCACCTCCAATGAGGTCCTGGATATATTACCTACCACGAGCTTCCAGGAGAGAGCACTTGGTTCTCGGCAGCGATGTTACTATTTCCAGCTCGACCTTGGCCACACAGTGAATCTAGAACACCTTGAGATGAGCTGGATATCAACTCTAAAAGCATTCCCCATTCTCCGTGCACAGTTTCTATCTCTCTTCGATCGAAACTGGCAAGTAGTGCCATATCAAGCAAAGTTGAGCATTGCCGTTCATGAAACCACGTCGGATTTAGATCTGTTTTGCCACAAGTTCTGGTTAGATGACCTGAAAGGTTTATCAGCTACTGAACCTCCCTTTGGAATCACTCTTTTCAGCCACGCTATCAAGGGGAATCGCATGATGGTTCGATTGTCACATGCCCAGTACGATGGTATCAGCTTACCCATCGTTCTGCAATTTTTCGCAGATACTTACAGTGGCAATAAGGTGTCAACGTCCAAGACAGACTTTTCGCGTTTCCTCTCACATTCCCTTCTCAAACGTCCCGAGTCCATTAGATACTGGACCAAAGTTCTGAAGGGGTCGTCACCCATAAGATTTTCTCCGACCCTTGATCTGGACCGGATTTGTTCATCTTCTGCACCCCGGCGCGTTGAAGTCCAAGCAAATTTAGATCTTCCTGACCTCTCTGGCAATCTCACTGTCGTGCCCCTAGTCAGTGCCGCATGGGGAATAATTTTGTCTCGCATTACTGGGGTAAATGACGTTGTTTTCGGCCATGTCGTTGCTGGGCGCAACTCTGGCATCGACGGAATTGAAGAGATTGTAGGCCCATGTTTAAACATCATTCCCATACGATCTTTAGTATCGCCAAATCAGAGCTCAGGTGATCTCCTACATTACATCCACAACCAGCTTATGGATGTTGGGGAGGCCGACTCACTTGGCTACAGAGAGATTGCGGAATTCTGTACTGACTGGGCGGTCGGCGATGATTTCGAGTTTGAATCAACTGTCCAACACCAAAACATCAATGAACACCCTGCCATCAGAGTTGGTCATGCCACACCCCGAGTCAGTTTCTCACAAGATCAAGACCTTGTGCCGCCATCTCATATAGACTTGATCTCCTACCCAGAAGGCAAGCATTTACATTGCGAGCTTATTTCTAACAGTAGTTGCATTACGCTGGAGGCAGCCACTAAAATGCTTGTTGCTCTTGGACAGGCGATGGTACAACTAGCTGCCTGTACTGATATATCATTGACATCTATTCTCAATGATACTAAAATACATTTAAATTAAATTTAATAAATAGGAGGAGTTACAGTAAGTTAGTATTAAAATAATGTTTTTTTATAGCTTTACTAATAGAAATTAGGTTATAGTTAGGAATATTTTAAATAAAAATAAAAGTGCTTAGTATATTGCTTCTAAACCTAGCTTAAAGTTATAGTTAATGAGCCTTATTTTTTCTGTAAAAAATACCTATGTTTTTTTACACCTATCTTTAGATTATAGTTAAAGAATATTTAAGTATATAAAGACTAAGCAATTTTAAGAATTCTTTATAGACAATTTTAATAAAATTATCTATATAAATATAATTTTACTAGTTATATATTAGTATAATATTACTTACTACTAGGGTAAAATACAATTAATTAAAGATCTTTACTTAACGTTAGCTAAGATTAATATTATATTTAAAGTTTATAGTAATTTGATAAAAGAAGCTTTATAGTATAAAATTAAAAATTATTATAATATATTTTATTTTATTTTATTTTATTTTATTTTACTATTAAAATTAACTAATTACTATGGAATAATTATATATAAGTATATTAAAGTTAATAGTAAATATTATATACTTATTTACTAAAAATATATAATAATGTTTTATTTCTTTAATTAGCCTTATAAGGCTATTAAGCTTTTAGCTTTTACTTAAGAATTTAAATAGTAAGGCCCTTATAGTAAGTTAGTATCTTAAAACTTAATATTAGTAAAGGTTTATTTACCTTAATAGTATAATTAGTGCCTTAATTAAGTAGTATAAATACTACTTACTTTCTACTAGCTATATTAAGTCCTTTTTTTTATTTTAAATAAAGGAATACTATAGCTAGTAGATTTATTATACTTAAGTATATTTTCTAGTCTAACTATTAGTTATAATTACTAATATTAATCTTAGCCATTCATAGAATATTTACTATATAAAGGAGCTTATAGCTATATAATTAAGGCTATTATATAACTAGTTATAACCTTAATCTAGGTATAAGGCTAGCTTAAAAGGTAGCTAATAATAGAGAATATAAAAAGATTTATATAATAGTAACTATTATTAAAAAAAAGATTTTTTAAGGTTTTAATTTAACCTTATTAAAATAGCTATTTTTAACTATATCTTAATTAAGTTAATTAATTATATAGGCTAGTAAAGCCTTATTTATATAAATAACTTAATTTAAGTTAATAGAAAGCTATTAGGTGTTAAGAAACTAAAAAGGGACCTGAAGGAAAGTAACTGCCTTTAGTTATACTAGGCTACCTTTTTAGCTGCCTTTATAGGTAACTTAATTATATATAAAAAGTAGCTTTTTAATGCATTTAAAAGAGTTATTAATATAGTCAAGGTACTGCTTTTAAATTAATAATAAATAAATTAGGTTAACTCTATTTATATAAGTTAGTTAGCAAAAGTTAAACTAACTAAAACTTAGTAATAGCTCTATTAATTAAATACATATACTAAAGTACATAACTAACTAACCTTATATATAAGAATAGATAAAGTAATATTAGTAAAAAAGCAGTAATTTAAACTAGGGATAAAGTAAGCTTAAGACTATAATAAATTAGCTAAAATAAGTTTTTAATTTAGGTTTTAAGCTTTATATATCTATTTATAGAAATTACCTTTAATATACTATTTATAATAGTATTTATCCTTAACTATAACAGTTATACTTAACTACTACGCTACAGGGCAAAAGATTAGGCTATAACTACTATTGTCCCCAGTTTTGTAATAGTTAGGTCTAACTGTATTAAACTAAGCCGTGCTTGGGTTTATTGTTAGCAGATTGCGTAGGGCATAAACTAAGTGTTATTAAAGTATTACGTCTCTTAATAGTAAATGCAATATATATTAGGCTTAATTAATATAAAGAAGTATTATTAATAGTTAGTAAGCTAAGTTCTATCTAATACTAAATAAATATTCTTATATACTAGTTAAGTAATATATTAGTATATTAAGATTTAAGGACTAAGATATTAAAGTTTTAGTCCTGGACCGTAATAGTAGGTCCTTAGTCCTTATATAATTAGTACTTCTATTGTAGACCGAGATATGAATTGTCGGTTTATGATGATTAGTAAGAAAATTTACGGATAACACGTGACGTAACCGCTGGGGTCGTAACAAGTTTAAACTACTACTTCTTTACTAATATCACGTTATCTGCTCTTAGACATAAGGTCGATTAGTCACGTGCTTTGGCACGTGTATTTAATTAATAGAGGTTAATTTAACTTTTACTAACCAACTTATATAAATAAAGTTAACCTAATTCCTTTAAACCTTTAGTCCCAGAATCCTGCTATTACCTTACGTTTATCCTTTGCTATTATAGTCACAGGCTATAACTAGCCTGTTATATTAATATCAGGACCCTCTTTATAGTATATATCCTTTTAGCTATATTATCAAGCTACTCTTTATATATATTTAAGTTTAGGCCTTTTAAGGCAGTAAGGAAGGCTATATAGTCTAATTAAAGGAAATAACCTTCCCTTAGGACGCTTTCTAGGTTTAAGAGGCTTAATAGCTTATTATTAACCTAGTTTAGATTAATTTAGTTAAGAAGGCCTGTATAATAAATTAAGTAAATTAGCTTATAATTAAAAACAGCTATTTTAATAAGGTTAAATTAGTACTTTAATAAGAAGTTTTTCCTAATAATAGTTACTATTATATAGATTTTTTCTATATCTTTTTTATTAGCTGCCTATAAGGCAGGCCTAATAGCTATATTAAGGTTATAGCTAGCTATATATTAGGCCTAATTATATAGCTATAAGCTATTTTATATAGTAGGTATTATATTAGTAGCTATAATTAATATTTATAACTGTAACTAATAGGTATATAAGTTATAAAGGTAACTGCTAATAAAGTTAATATATTAAGGGAAAGTAAGGTTAGGGAATGTACTTTATAATAGATATACTAGCTATGTCTTTTGCATAGGATAAAGGAAGGGACCTGATATAGCTGCTAAGGGGCGGTATTTATACTACTTAATTAAGGCAGTAATTACACTACTAAGGCAAATAAACCTTTACTAATATTAAGTTTTAAGATACTGGCCTGCTATAAAGGCTTTACTGTTTAAGCCTTTATTTAAAAGCTAAAAGCTTAATAGCCTTATAAGACTAATAGGAAGAAAAAGATAAAAAAATAAAATAAAATAAAATATAAATTAAGGTTAAAATATAGAAATTTAAAAATTTTATTAATAAATTTAAAAAATAAAAATATTATAAATAAAGTTTAAAAAAAAGGAAATAATAAAAAGTATATTACTTTTTTTAATAAAGAACTATATTTTCTAAAAATAAGTCTTATTTTTTTAAAAAAAAACTACTTTTTCTTATAAAATACTTTATTTTCCTTTTAGTAATAGCTTTAAAACTATTTATATAGCTAGTAATTCTAGAGAAGTATATTAAACTCTATAGGGTAGTTAGAGGCTTATTTTCTAGAAATAGACCTTATTTTCTAGAAGGGAAAGGTTATATAATTAATTATCTCTCTTTTTAAGTTAGCTAGTTAGGAAAAATTGCCTTAAGGGATAATATATAATGCATTGGTTCAACAGGCCTTATTGCTAGTAATAGTTATACTTCCTGGAGAGTACGAGGCGGCGCTTAAAAGTGCATTAAATAATTACACTTCATGACTTTGGCTGTATACTTATAGAAAACGGCTTTTGGTTTAGGAGGGTTTCTAACTAGACAGTACAAATCGTCCTACTGTAAGAGGCGAGGCTTATTCCTCACAGTGAAACGTATCAGAGCTATTTTAACACAATTACAACTAATATTAACCTAGGCTACCTATTTAGAATAACAGACTATTCCTGCTACATTGGATATATCTTTCAATTTTCTTCTATGTAAATGTTCAATAGGCCCCTTAATTAGTTTCTAAAAAATGCATAAAGAATAACTGTGCCACATTGTTGTCCAGAAACTTAACATTAGCTGACGTTGGAGCATTTTGACCAGGTGCGAGGTTCAACGGTGCCTCATAAACCATAAGGTCTGCAAGTATTAGCATTAGGTCGTCAAGAACGGCAAACATAGCTTGAGAGTCCCGTTGTTGCGGTTGCTGGATTTGTGGTTGGAAGTTTTGTGTGCCTTGGAGGCGAGAAGCTAAGTTTCCAATTGCCTCTTCTAAGACATTGAACCATGCCATACGCACCACCACCGTCTGTATGTTGGGCCGAGCCATACCCCATAGTGCTTGAAGCTACTGCAAGTTGTTATTCGCCAGGTATGCTTCATAACTAGTACGATTGTTGAGGTTGACCGGGTCTCGGTTGGCAAGCCAATTGTAGTCGCTAAGGTTGTTTGGCGGATTGGGTGCTTGTTGATGCTGCTGGTAGAAATTGTTTACCATTGTTATCTGCCTCTAGATCGCATGAACTAACGCGTTTTGAAGGGTAATTTGGCCTCCAGAAAGCGCGTTGGCCATGTTGCGTAGGTTTGTGTCGTTACCAATGCATCCAGACCACTCATTCCCCCACGGGAGGTGTTGAAAACCCCCTTTTTCTCTCAAGTGACTGAGGGAATAAACTTTATCTTGGAGCCACAAACCGAAGGACCCGTGAAACGGGTCACAATTCGGAATGCTGATGTTGCAGAAAAAGACTGTACAAGATTGTCAGGCCACACATTTTTTACTCTCCTTTAGACATGCTTAATTGTCCCCATTACTTAACGGGCATAGTAATAAAGTAGATTTGACTTACAAGACGGATTATTGGTTTTGTATCGGTCTCTCGAGCGATTAGCACGCTTATGGTGGCCAAACTTGATGCACGTAAAGGCATTGCCGTTGAACATTGGAATGGAGTTACAAATTCGTGAGTCTGGGGTTGCTGTAAAGTAAGCAAATCGTTGCCCTGGGTTATTTATCGAAACAGCAGCCATACTGAAAAGCCCTTTGTCACTATAAGTTAGAGATGCAGAGAATGGAAAAGATATAAAGGAGGTAAGATGATGCTTAAGTTTTGCCAGCTTTATCTTAAAACCTATGTGTAGTGCTGTCTGTCTCTTATACTGTCATGGAGAGCTTAAGAAGACCTCTTGAGAAGAACCTTCCTGCTGATCTATTGCTTGGTTCTTCCCATTGTGTTAAACCCGAAGTAACCTTGTGACTGATTCATATACTCAACTCCGCCACTACCTTTCGATTGCCCCAAACCTTCTTCCCTAATTGTACCGATATACGCATTATCACAAAACTTTCTTCAGATTAAGCTTTTCTTATATATTAGTATTTCTCGATAACTCTAATAGCTATACACCATACTTACAGAAAGTCTATTTTAGTAAATTGCCTTCTATATATTAAACATAGATATAATCTAAGCCTAATTTCCTTTAAGTAGCTCTGTAGCTATATTAAATTTCTTTTATTTCTTTAGGGCAAATAGTGCCCCCTTTTTTTACTAGGTAATTAATATAACTTCTTTAAGAAATAGGCTATTAGTAAATATATAAGTAATAGTCTTATAATTAAAAAGAATAAGCTTAAAAAGAAATTTACTACTAAGCTTATAAAAATTCTTTATAAAAATTAAGTCCTAAATATAGTTAAAGTACTAATTAAGGTCTTTAAGGGGGTTTATACTATAGGCTACTGCTACTTAGGGTATTATAATAAATCTATTAATATAGTTTTAAATATTTAGTTAGTTTAGATAATATTAATAAAAGACTGTTCTTATTAGTCTAAGAGCTACTATCTTAAAGATCTAGGGTATTTATAGTATTAAGCTAACCTTTTTTAGTAAATAGACTAAAGGTGCTATTTTATATATCTCTAAGGCTAGCTAAAAAGTTATAATCTAGGTTTTCCTAATATTAGCCTTTAGCTATAGTAATTAGTTAGTTATTATGGTATAATGTCTAAGTTATTAGCTAGATATGTTATTTACAGTTAAGGCTTGTGGCTAAGAGCTTAAATCAGCAGACAGAACTTAGCTTGGTTCTTTGTCCGGTGTGACTAAAATTGGCTGTTCTTGGTGCAGCACGCCCTTTATGTCTAAGCTGAAGTTGACTGAAATGTAAACTAAACACTAACTATAATGAGTCATTGTCAGCCAGCCACGGATACGGTGTAGCATATATATTTCCAGCGACAGGCCTCGCTCAGCTCGCCACTTTGGATATTATACTTTCAGCAGTTGCCTGAAAACGCGATACTGGCATGGAGTTCAATTTGCTCAGTACTTTAATCAGGCAACCTTGAGTGATTTGCTAAGCATTGAGACATGCATTGACCTATTGGTATTAGACCGGCTTGGCAATTTATCACAAGACCTGTTTCTATAACTGTGATTGCACAGCGAAGTGCGGGCTATAGAAAGTATAAAAAGTAAGAGAAGAAAAGATAGAGTTATAAGGAGTCTGAGTCCCATATGCTGCCAAGATAGTATGAATTGTCTTACTAATATTAAAGGAATGCTAAAAAGTATTTCTATGGACATACCATTGATTAACCGAAGCTTTTATAATAGTATAGTAGAAACGAGACTGGCTGAGTTCCTATAAGAATAGTAAAAGAATACATAATAGGCGCTCGAGGCAATTCCACTTTCTTCTTTGTAGTAGTCCATTTATGTTCGGTGACGTGACATTAGCCCGTCACTAAACTGAATAGGAGGCTGTAGGTTGCGCTATGGCCGTCCCTTCGGTGCGGGCCGTGTAGTCCCCGCACTAAGGCTCAGCTGTAGACTGGCCCTTCTTTAGGCAATCTTAGCCAGCCACAATCACTAAATCAGCCCATACAGACAGACGCTTATGCAAATGAGTTGCTACGAAATGCCGTTTGCGGAAGGCACCTTGAATCTAGTGGCAATAGTGCCAGTGCGGTGTGCTTGTGATCTCTTCTACCCTTCCCAAATTGGGAACTCTGGTGGATAGCTGTAGCGTGCCATATGTGATACGAGTTCCCCGCAGGTGACAGGTGTCTCGATTGGAACGGTAGCATGAACAATGTAGCATGTAGAAATAAGAAAGGTCTAGACCGTATGAGTCGTCCCAAAGCGTGAAACGTGGCTGGATGAAGTAGTCAAGCATGTTCGTGTCTGTTGTTTGGCATTAGGTTGATACGGAGAACCGACCCCAAAGAGCGAGATCTCAGGTTAATGGGGCCCCAGTCCACTGGCTTACTGATTGCTTAAAAAGACCTTTCCTGGACCTACTAATATTCTACTTTCTGCCGCAAGTTGACGAGTAAGCCTCTGCAATCTGAACAGAAGCTTATCACGTTTTTCAATTTGGTCTAAAGTGATCCCCCAGAGCCACAGAGCTAGTTCAACATGGATGAAGAACAGGCAATGAAGATGGTAGCGCAGGCAGCGCTTGTTTCCCAGGTATGATTAGCGTTCCTGAAATGATCTAGAAAGATGTACTTAACAACCAGCAGAAAGTTCGGGAAGCTCTTCAGGCTTCGCTGCCTGTTGCTACTGAGCAATTGATGACTGTCCAGATTCCTAGCACCATCATCGATACCACGTATGTAATATAACCTACTTCTATAGTGTGACACCTGGTGAGATGCGACACTGACAGGCACTAAAGTGACCCCGGCCCCTACGTTTGGGACTCTAGACAGGAGTCTGACACGCCGCATCGCATCAAAGTCAACGAGTCTCGGCTTGTGGACAACATGATCCCATTGAGCAAAGTCATGGTATGGTTACAGCAGTATGAGGAATAGGATATCAGTGAAGCTAATAGAACACTCAAGATGGGTGTTACAGGGAAGAGTGTAGCTAGAAGTTACGCCGCTGCTCTCGACATGCTCGTCCCCGAGGACGCTCCCATCGACACTGACAAATCGACAACTACTAAGACTGCCGCTGCTGATCGCTACGTCACAGCGATGAAGTAACTAACTCAAACGGCTCCAAATTCTAGTAAATCAGTGATTGATGTCTATGTCGAGAAGCAGCAATCTTAGTCTGAAGCAATGAACAAATGGGGAGCGGCCAAGGCCAAAGCGCGCGGTAAGTGGATTGATCACCAGAACTCTAGTTTGAATATCAATTCAGGACCTAAATCTAACTTCTCTTTGCAGCTGACGCCGAAGATCGATTCCCAGGGAACGTCAGGGAACAGCAGCGTGCTTATGACGACTGGAACCAAGAAAGTTTCCGTAATGTGTGTTGGCAACTTCTTTCCTGTTTCGAGCGTCCTAACGTATACTTCAATACAGTTCAAGGACAACGCCCAGGCTAAGTATATGGATTGTAAGTTGCTGTGGACACAAACTCACCCCGCATGGAATCTGACTGATTTCGTGACCAGGGATTGTTAATGGAAATAAGTATAAGGTAATCTAATCTACTTTCGATTCTCCAAAACATTAAATGGATTCAACTTATCGGAATTTAACAAATAGCTTACAACTGTATCAGGTCGACTACTACTTTGGCATTGTTGATGTCTCATCTGCAATGAAGAGAGTGGAGGCGAGTAAAGAAGCTGCTCGTAACCTTGTCGTAATTGACCCTGATGGCTCAACGGAATGGCAAGAAGTTCATCTTACGCCAGCTAACTGGTGAGTGAGATCATCTCATCAAAAAAAGTCTAACGTAGTTTAGGGCAACACTGTGTAAGGAAAAGGTGGACCAGTGGCAGGAACAGAACAATAAGCTGAGCCGCAAGGATTTCGAGTCTGAGATCAAGCGCCTGAACCGCTTGCTACTCTCCTATACTGGCCTGAAGAAGGTGAGCAACTCTATGAGACATCGCGGGGAAATATCTCCCTGACTAACAACTTCCAGTCTATTGAGTCGGAGGCGCCGAAGGGGCAGGCTGCCAGTGGAGGCACCCCTGAAGGAAGCGGAGCGGATCAACCTGTCACCAATGGTGACGAAGCAGAAAACGAAAAAGCCGTCGCTAAGGGAGATGCCAAATCAGTCAAGAAGCTGACACTCGCCGAGACAGAAACTGAATTGACCAAGGCCTACAAGGAACTTTACGATGCACAAAACGCAATCCCACCTAACCCACTTGCAACACGAGCCAAGCAAGACGCCCTCCAAACAGCCTTGGGAAAAAACAGCAAGGCTAATTTGGAAAACAACAAAGACATTGCGCTAGGTCTTTCTAATAAGAGCAAGAAGGAGAAGCTCGATTGGATCGATACCATGATCACCGACGTCAATAACCAGCTTAAGTTGCTCAAAGACGGGCTTGAGGCCTTTTACAAGGCTAGTTCCGCTGCGCCTGCCATCACGGAGGTTGTCAAGAAAGATGTGAAAGAACCAGGTCAAGCCGCGAAGGGAGAACTCGTGTCAACACAGTATGCCGAAGCTGATGATCAGTACGCGGATCCTAGTCAGTATTCCATACTCCACGTCAGAGATCATGTCATAACCTTTGGCTCCCAGAATTCAATATCCCTCGTAATGGGGTTGCAGTTGCACAGCCAAATAAGGTTGAGCCAAGCAAATGGACCAAGGTAGGACCATTCCAAATAATCGCATCGAAAAAAGAAATGAGGTCTCTCTAACCTCGTTGCAGATCAGTCTGAGTGTCTCGGCGTCGTCGCAGTCAAGCTCCTCAGAGAGCTTCTCTTCTTCTACGTCAGCCAGTGCCAGTGCGTCTGGGTGGTGGTGGAATGCTTCAGCTAGCTTCAACCACTCTGAGGCATCCATGTAAGTAAAGGAACCCTCTTCACATGTCTTCTCCTAGTAAACATGCTGACATATCTGTAGGAAAGCTTCAAACGCAACATCCAACTGTGCCGTGGACATCAAGTTCGAGGCACTACTTGTGACGATTGACCGTGCCTGGCTGCACGGCGAGTTGTTCTCAGACCCGGAGCTTAATACAGGCGACGATGTGAAACTGTCGCCTGGTGCTCTCTACCTACACAAGTTAATTGACCAGAAGAACGACAAGGCACTGGCGAACTATCCCTACTTCCCATCTTACCCTATCGCCTTCATAGTCGCGTCTAATGTCGAGCTTGAATTCCGGGGCGATACGACGTCCCCTGAAGAGGCTGTCGAATCCTCTCACACTGATGCCCAGGTCAAGGTAGGCTATGGGCCATTCAGTCTCAGCGCTAGTCATAGTCAAGACAAATCGAGGGCTAAAACCAAGATGGAGACTACAGCCACGGGCACTAGGATTACTTTGGAGGCGCCCGCTATTATCGGATGGGTTAGCCAGCTTGTGCCTCAGCTTCCGCTACCCAAGGGAGGCAGCTCATTAGTAGGCCCGATGGTGTAACATGGACCTTCCTGAAGTTACAGGAATTAAGCTTCTAGTAGCATGTGTCTTTTGGAATTGGTCTCTTATAGTTATAACTTACATTCCTTTTACAAATATTTAGTTTAAATGGATCTAGCACTTATTATTTTCCTCTTCTAGACTATAGCTTCGTTTCCATAATATTTGTCTTATTATGCCTTTCTCTTTGAGCTACTCGCCTCGTCAGGTATAGACTCGTGCTTATCCTTCTGTCCTCGTGTATCGATCCACCCAGTGAAGAACGCTGCTACAAACATAGCCGGAGCCGACCCTGTTCCCAAATAGAAAACACGGCCGATACTGCGTGAATAAGCCTTGATAACTCCAGTCAACTGCTCTGCGGGTATGAGCTTGCGCATGTTTGCTGCTGATGCTCCCGCTGCGGTGACTGTGGCTGCATCAACCTTGGGCCCGTAGTCTCTCAACAACGACTTCAAGCTGGAGCTAAAAACAACGTTTGAAAGTGCAAGGAATATTGATCCGCCGATATACTGACCCAGTACCATAAAGGACATGGCAATGGAAATCATCTGCTGCGAGCATGAATGGGGAATGGCTGTGTATGGTACTTTTTGCATAAGGCCTCGTCCAACTCCTGCGAGAAATTGATAAACTGACTGCTTGGGGTAGATAGTATCCCACTTTACTAACTGAACAGAACACAGAGTCAGAAGAGACTCTCGTCAGATTGAGCAGATTGGTCACTTACTTATGATACCGCCCACGATGCTGAAGACAACTGAGGCCAAGATATTTGGCAACATACTCACACCGCTACCGATGGGGCTCTGTCCGAGAACTGCCTGTCAGGAAACCGGCATCCAGTAAGACAACATCAGGGAAGAGCCTATCATAAAGAGGGTCAAGAAGAAGCAAGCAATAACTACTCGCTGCTTCAGCAGCACCGGCGGAATCAGAGAATCATGGCCCCTATTCCAGCTACAAGCGACATATGCCGTTAGTGAGGCAGCCGATCCGCAGAACAGGCCGATTGTTACTGCGCTACTCCACAGATAGGTATTGCCGCCCCATTGCAAGGGTAGCATAAGCATAGTAGAAGCGCCCGCGAACATAACAAATCCGATCAAGTCAAGACGCTTGGGAAGTTCGCGCACTGCTTGCGCGACGGGTGGCACAGGCTGTTGATCTGCTATTTTGATAAACAAGATAACCCTCAGGACTATGGCTCCGATGGGTAAGTTGATGTAGAAGCCTGTCAGTTTACTGCGTTAGTTCAATATCTCATCCACTGGAATAAGGACACTTGCACCATCGCCACGAAGCACGCTGCGTAAAGGCTACTCCAATAAGAAGACCACTGACAAGGCGTAGTTAAGTAACTGATAGTATTAAACACGGTCAGTGTTTAATAAAAGCGCAAAGAAGGGTTGGGGAGCATAGTGCACACTGACCTCCCCTCACAAGTCCCATATTCACTGTCTATTGTCAGCACCAAACGAACCGAACGCATTCCATGACGTACTTGATCTCATTTTGGGGCGAATGGCCGATGCGATGGTTGTCAACCCCCCAGCAAATATCCCCGCAATACCGATGCCTGCTATCGCGCGTCCGATGATAAGAACATCTGACGAGGGCGCGACGCCGCAAACAAGCGACCCGACTTCAAAGACAGCAAATAAGGCGAGGTATAGCCACTGCAAGAACAGCTTAACACTAAACTACGATGGTTGATATTTGACGGCTTCTTACTTTGAGAGAGAACTGTGTATATAGCTTGCCAACCAGAGGTTGGATTACCGCGCGGGAGTAGAATATTACTTACCATTACCGGACTCAAACTTCGCAACAGGGAGGTTACATACCTGGTATTCTGTTATCAATGGAATTCTTGTCTTCTCGGATGATAGATCTCACATTGTCCAGCTGAAGTATTTGCACATATCCACAGCACCACTGGCTTCCCTCAATCGCTCAACGAGTAGGTCAGAGACAGCTTAAATAGTTGGGTATTGGTCCGCCAGTGACTTATCACTGAACGAATGTGCCCAAGCTCTTCTTCGACGGTGATGGGGCCCGTCATGCTCATACAAGAGACTTTGGACGCCCTCGGCTGGTGGAGCGTAACAGGCGGGGTCTTTCTCTAGTGTCGGACGGCCCTTGAGCTGTCCCGTGCGATGACCGTAGATATCGGTCCAGGCTGTGTCGCCGGAAATGAATGACACCTCTGATATAGAGTAACGGAAGATCCCACCGTACTTCTCGTGAAGCTCACGCAGATAGAATGGCGCGGTACCGTCTAGATGGTGTTTCATATATGGGATACGGGATATGGCGTTGAGCTTCGGCCCGGGCCCATGGTGTAACGGATGGAAGAAAGCATTGTATATTGCTTGGACCGCGAGGTACAGTGTAATCTGAATTAAAGAGACGTACGGTCATTACAAACTTCACGATGATAATCTCTGGTGCGATGATTGATTACTTACAGCGGCAAGAGCCAGCAGGGACAAAACTATAATCTGCATGATTTCAGAGTTGATAGGAAGCCAGAACCGCGGTTCAGTAATGCGGCTTGCGCGACCGGTCTAAGCAACGAAAGAGAAATGGGGTACTGAGGGGGAATAACTGAGGGAACTGGCTACTCTCATCGATGACCACAGGAGACAAATTGATCTTCTCTCAGCACTGAGTGAGAGGAGTCGGATCTGATGACCTAGATGACAGTCTGCCGCGCGCGTGCTACTTAATAAAGCAATGTACTTGGAAGTAGGCGGTAGGCGGCGCTTATAAGAACCCAGGGGTCCTCATCTTCTGCGACTTTGGTGATACAAGTGAGAGTGTCACATCCTGACAGCGATATGAAATGCGAGCGGTACCTCGGAAGGAAGATCGGCAGGTAAGTACTGAGTCAAGGAATCCCTCGATAGACTAAGCTCTAATGCTCACCCAAGTCGAATCGATCATGGAGGACTCTATCTCCATAGAATCTGAGTCATACCAAGAGGAGCAGTTGCGCTTGAGGGTCGGCTATCTATGGTGGGGTACTCTTATAATCCCTGCATGGCGTACGTATAGAGTGCTTGGGTTGATCGGCAGAGTGATTGTTGGTGCGAAGAAGCTGACATGCATACCGTGCCTCCCGAAAGTACCTGGTAGCCGAAAGGATTGCGCCCTCACGCCGGGACTTAATCCTACGTGCCCAGAATATGTAAGCGCCTTTATTATATCAAAAACTATTATATATTAATCTTATAAACTTAATTAGCTTATATTCTCTTAGCGTTCAAAGCTTCTAGTTACTAGCCTAGATGTAACTGAGCAAGGCTGGAAGCTTGCTTCTACATTCTCCAAGTTCCAGGCAACATTGCTTAAAGTGAACCGGGACAGATCATACACACAAAAGCACCAATTAAAGTAATGCCTGGTTTTCCAAAGTCGCTGGTTTTGGGTGAGAGAAATGTCAAGGTTTAAGGGTGCTGTTTAATTGTATTACAATATACCTATTATCTTAATCATCAGATCCCCTATTTGACCACTCAACTCCACGTGCAAGGAGTTGCGCATGAAAAAGACTCCTGGGCCTTACATGGCTTCCTGAGCGTATAAAGGTAGCATTACCCACAGGCCCTTGGTTCATTCCACATCCAACACACCAATTGGCTCCAAGTGGAGGTGTCTGAAATGTCACATTTGTACGGAGATTCCAGCCGACGGCAGCATTCATGGCCCAACCCTGGCCTGTCCCCTTGTTTCCTCGATTTTCGACTATAGTCGGTGCCGTTGTTTGCTCAATCAGCAAACCCCACGACCATCGTTCATGTGGTGCTAGTGTCTGAATGCTGGAGTTTGTGTTGTATCTGAGGATAGCATTTGGTCCCGGCGTAAGGGAATCAGTAGAAACAGAAAATGACCTTGCTTTGCTGATCCCAATTTGGTGGCAGTCTTGGATGAGGACTTGATGGCCTTGTAGAAAAATATCTATAGGTAGAGCAACCCCAAAGATATCCTTATTTCGATCCGTAACAACATCCTGTATCGTAATTCGGGAAGCATGGGTTTTGACATCAACAAAGCGATTAAAACCAACTAACATTAGATTGCTTACCCAACAATCTTCTGTCCAGGGCGAAATCTCGATTGCAGCGTTATTGCAGGTGGAATCAAATAATTGCCTACCAGAACAAGTATTGGGGACCTCAATGCGAAGGTTTTGGATTCCAATCTCTGTGTTTTGTTCTGATAAGCTAAATGCCCTTAGCTCTGGATCCATATACCTGGCATCCAGGTTATCAGTAATCGGGATTTTTAGCATAATTGTGTTCCCATTGATAGCCTGAATCTTATTCGGCGACATGATTCGTTTACCAGTCTGCCAATGGTTAGTGATTGTATGTAAATTTTGTCGGAGGTCATCCGGGAACCTACAGGTATCCATTGTTGTCGCAGGCCATATCGGAACAAGTCACTCATGCCATTATAGCGGACCCATGGCTCCGTAACAGTACGTGAAACATAAACATCCTGGCCAACTCTCAAGCCTGTAGTACTGGCAACTTGAATTGTCCGTGAACCAACCGGGACGTGAGTATTGGTTATTTTCAGTATAGCCTTCAGGGCTAGCGCGGCTTCATTGGGCGTTCCTAGCCTGAAGACTGGCCCTGAAGGCTGGTTGATCAGGGCTAAGGTAGTAGCGCGATTACCAGTACCCACAAGAACAACGTTTGAAGGAAGCTGGATCCCAGCTGTAATATTAATTCTCCCAGAAGGCAGTTGGACAACGCCGCCACCGCTGACAGAGACGGTATCAATAGCCGCTTGGATCATTGGCGAGAAATAATTTGATGTTATTCTCGGCAGGGAAATATTCACATCTCGCTGATTAATAGTTGGAAGAGGTATATCGGAGTTGTGATAGCCACAGAAGCTGAAGTCTGGAAAATGATTGCCACGAGAGTCTGTAACAGAGATCCAGTCAACGTCATTAGGTTTGCTGATGGTAGGCTGAGAGCAATAAGCAAGTATCGGAGTACAAGATACAAGGCAGAAGAGCTGGAATAAGAAAGACGTATCCATTTTCGAAGTGTTTCAAAATAGGTAGTTATTTAAATATCTTGGCAATGTAATCTATGGTCTAAGTTATTAGAGGATATAAGTGCAATATATAAGAATATTAGTATTTTAACTAATCCATTTACGTTGTAAAACAAAGTATAAATCAGACAGAAAAGAAAAACCCGTATAGCCAAGGCTTGAAACATCAGATCATATTATCTAACTAAGCTATACACAGTTCCTCTTATCAGACCATATGCCGCCTACAGTGTTCACACATAAGTCTAGATTTCTTATTCCTCCTCTGCTGGTTCTGCCTTGCACGATTTCTATATGGAAGGCAATACATCAGGTCGCTTTGACTTTTTCACTGCCAGGGTGCTTTCGGTAGAAATGCAATGAGAATTTAGCTAATGCGGCTCAACGCATTGTGCCCAGCCACATCCGAGCCGCCGCCAGGGACAGTTCCGTCAGCGTTGCCAAAGCCTCTTTTGACCTCTCAACCTTATCAAACTGACTTCGGTAACGCCCGTCAGCTGATCCAACGCTCCAGCTTCAGCTGTGTAGATGGAGAGGACAGCAGGGTCCCGCACGAGGAATGTGGCTTGCACAATTAATACAAGTACCATAAAGATGGCGGCGCCATCACATATCAATCAAGCCATCTTTACAGCTTAGCACTGGGTTAATAGCGGGAATTGCCGCTGGTAGCAATCTGAGGTTTATCCGTAGCTGCAAATTCGGAAAGTACTATAGCCATAACCACTGGGTGCCAGCGCCACCACCACCTCGAAATGATATAGCTACAAGCGGCTAGTTGTCCCCTGGAGCTCCGTCTTTTACCGGAGGACAAGTATAATCTACAGGTCCTCCATCCAACCTGGTAAGCGAGCAACAGTAGCCTGAATATGCATTACAGTGTGAGTCTTGAAAATAAGTTTTAGGTTGCTACTGGTGGTGAAGAGGATCTGCTGGTAGACCCAGAGTCCTTGCTTCAGATTAGCACATCAGCAGCGTATTAATGCAGCATGTCAGATTTTAACCCTGCAAAGCGCCTGCAGGCCGCACTGACGGGGGCGTGTCTCGAGGGGAGTAACTAGGACTTTTGGGGGTTGTTCCATTGCGTATCTTAGGTACTCTAGGTACATTGTTGCGAATATTACAAGAGAGTCCGTGCCTTATCACAATTATGAGGGATTTATTAGCGTAATATTTGTTGGTTTGGATTTGCATAATCCTTGGTTGCATGTGTGAAAATAGATTCTCGACTGAGTCAGACGGGATTAGACGGGATTAGACATGCTGACCAGATTGAGTATGCCCTACCATGTTGTTCATCTGCTGGGGCACAACTTCTCGCCTCCTTTATATCCGACAAGCTACTTGTAGCAAGTAGGCGTTTGATACGGGAGTTTTATAACACTATCAACACAGCATAGCCAATAGCCTATATTGCCAAGAATCAACCCGACAATCATGAACCACACAAGCTCAACAGAGTCATTCCATCTTGGAAGTGAAGGTTACTCTTTGGGTCTCACCACAGAGGCCGCCAAGATCTTGGCGATGCTTTCTCAAGATAAAGATACGAAGATGATCATCTGTAATATCCTAGTCGTTGCATTGACTTCTTGGTATCTAGCCGCAATAATGATGCGTAAAGACAATACAAGCAAATACGTAGCTCTTAAGCATGTCTTTGCAGGCTGACGCAAAGCATCGATGATGTGGAACAGTCCAGGTCTTGATACTAGCGTCGTAATGTCTTGCACCACTGGCAACGAGGATAAAGTTGCGCTTGTCCGGGTCATGACGGTCAACGCGCTGCTTACAAGAATACTTATGAGGCTCTTCTGTTGTCAATCTTCAACTTGTCAACATTCCATGCCATCATCATATTCACATCAATAAACCATCCACAATCACCAGACTCATTATCAAACTCTCGTATTTGTTTTCGCACTCGTCTTACAGGAATGGACCCAGCATTTGATGTCCACTGTGTCCTGTCCCCATCCGATTACCAGGACGTGTGAAACGCCCACTGAAAGGCATATTTACCACATCCCCTACACGCACGTTTCCCCGCGCCGTTGAACATCGAGCGTATAGGGCATACAACCGATGGGGTGGAGCGATACGCTGCCTGAAGGACGATCTCTGGGTTTTTGGCAGCCAGCATGGCCACATGTACGAACTCTCCCGCGTAGAGCTTGTGGCCTACAGAAATCTCATTTCGCGTCATTACCACGCAATTCCAGTCAGTCATTTTCTCATGTTTTGCAGTCATGTCACTATATACTAACCAATTATAAGCATCGCGTCGGGCGAGCGAGTTTTCTCCGTAATGACACTTGGGCATTTGGCAACTTGGCGGAACGACAAAAGCATAACGACGTGCTCGAATCCCACGTTTTCGAATTGGAGACACAAGAAGATCTACTTTTGAAATGTCAACTCTCTAACAAGGCGAAGGTTTCCTCGCTGCTCAGAAAAGCGAGGGTACAGTGTTTGTGTGACGAGACAGTACCATAAACTACTCTAAATTATTAAAGGTTACCCTAAAATATATAAAACTTTTCATAGTTTAGCTTAAACAGCAGAACCAGTTTAGGTAAAATTATCATAAAACCATTTCGAATACCAATTCCCCCCGACAACCATCTTGAGCTCCTCCTCTGTAGGCTCCGTTGCAACACCACAGTCCAAAAGCTCCGTCTGGAAGGCAGTAACATTCACGCGACCAAGTTGCTCAGCCTTACCTCCAATCAGGGAGTTCATGACTGTCAGCGATGTCTCATATCCAGATCCAGCTTGGGCACTGTCGAGAACAAGAACAGATCGACTGATAGCTCCATAGCTCAGCGACCAGCAGGTGCCGCACAATGGAGAATCGGGGCCGTCAACACCTTCGTAGCCAGCTATCTGATAGGTGACTTGGCCGAGCTTCGTCCAGTCTTGACCTTCGACGATCCGGCCGCCTTTCCAGCATGCTAGCTCGGTGACGGAGGCGTCATCATCGTCGTAGAATCCGCTGTATGTGACTTTGTAACTTAGTAAAGAAGCTGGGACGCATGGTCTGGACCTTACCGGTGATTGCAGTGCTTAAAGATACGTAGGAAGCAATGGTAGCCAGTTTAGAGATGTGCATCTTGAAGTCGAGACGAAGACGTTGATGTAAAACTCCAAATAGGCTCACTTAAACTTTCTGAGGCATAAAAAGAGACAAATGATACAGGATCGAGAAAACTCCAATGTCTCTTGTTGCCCCTCCTTTCCTGGTGGTATATTGGTTGTTGGTTGTTGGTTACATGACTGTATCCACTCAAGGGTCGCAGCCTGATGGACCCATGAGGCATAAACAGCTGGCCTATTAGGTTCGTTCTGTAGTTCAAGCGGACACGCTACTGGTCTCGCTTGGATAATTGGAGCGCTCTAGACTATCGCAGACCCTTGATCGCTTTGACCTCGTCCGAATACCTCGTATAGGCATGTCTGACAAATGACTGTTAACAGGGCCTCAATCCTAGTACCAACAACCAACAGAAGAATAGAAACCTACGAGTTTCCAAATATGAACGTTGGCTGAGTCTACCCATGCCATTTATCGCAGCTGGTTACCTTCTCCATATTTGGGCCCCCTGGTCTTTTTCATCAAGCAAGAAGGTTAAGAAGAAATAAGTAAATTAACTACTTCAATAGATATCATTCATAATAAACTCCAAATATTGCAACAATAAAAGTCTCCATCTGCGGAGGTCATATCCTGATCTACTGTAAAAGCTGACTCCGGCCAGACAGCGACATTTAGTCCTCTATTTCTCTAATGAAGCACATGTGGCGGTGAGTTTTAAGCCATTATCACCAACAGTTGTCGACGTTGAACCAACTGCATAAACCTCACTTCTCTCATCACATCAGATCCACGATGTGCTGAGCCCATTGACAGCTAAGATCGCGCTTTGATTCTTTTGTAGTTCACGAAGGGCTACCTGCTTGGTATAAATACCCTCGTCTCGTGCCTCCAAGGTACAGGAACAAATTGTCTCCAAATCCTCACATCTACAAACAACTCCTCAATTCAACACCAACTTTCCTCTTCTGGATCCAATTCATCATGAAGTACTTTCATCACGCATTCGTCACACTTGCCTATGCCACATTGGCATCCTCCGCAGCAACACCAGCATCACCTGCCGCTGGCGCAGTAGCCATATGTGGCGATCTTGGCATTCTCAATATTACACCAGGAGACCTACCCGAGGGGGTAGAGCCTTCTGAGCTACGTCTCTGCGCCAACCATCCCATGGGCCGTAACAGAACCTTGGATCCTCTTGAGGGAGCATCTCTGGCCCCAATGGAGGAAGAGGACCTGGACCCTGACACGACTGCTGCGTCTTCTGCCAGCCTATTTGAAGAAAGAGCTTGTTACTACAAAGCTCCTTATGGTTGCTCTCGTGGCTATTGCTGGAAACAATGTGGAAAGTCGAGGAGTGGCCAGTGGTGCTGGACTGCCTCGGGTATGGGAGGTGGTCCATGGAGAACATGTGATAAATATGAAGACTGTGGAACAAACAAGCTGACGTTTGGCTGCGGTAATAATTGTTGGGTCTCTCGCTCATGTGGGTGCAGCTGCTAGATATGATATCTAAAGATAGAGCGTTCTAGTGGTAGCGTACATAAAGATTATTCTCCCTCTCTGAAAGTGAGTCCTATCAGTAAATCTCCTTTCTTTGAAAAGATTGGATCTTTCATATCGAATGTTCCACCACCAGGAAAGATAAACCGCCCCTGCTGGTTCAACGCCTCCTCTAAATGATGCGTCAAACTCCCTAACCGAAGCCCATACGTCTCAATAAAACTTTCAATTCGCTTTTTCAAAGGCCACTTCTTCCTATCTTCCGCCATTTCATGTATCCATCTCTCCCACTCCTCAGCTGCCGCCCCTGTGCCGTCAACCTGGGCAGTATCCTTGACAATGTCGACATCGACAATCGGCTTCTTTGATTCGACTCGGACTAGCAATTTTGCATCTGTCTCAATCGCTCTTAGCTCGATGGTGGTGCTCCATTGGATCTTGCATACAAGCTGGAGATCTGATGATCCAACTTTGGATTTGACTGTACGTTGCGTATCTGTTTTGAGCTCTGTCGTTATTATGATCTTGCCAGTACCAACCTGCGGCTCGACGACACAAGAGAGCTCAGCTTTGTTATACCAGTAATGTTCTTTCGTAGCTACATACTTGACACTTTCGGATTTATCATCTTCCCATTGCGCAGAGTTTTCGTCCACATCATGGTATGTCATCTGAACCCCAGCACCTCTCTTCAAGTTCAAGCTCGCGTCCTGCGGCCTCTTCAAGATCCACTCCTCGTCGCCCCTGAATTGGAACTTGAGGATGTAATCACTGAACTCGGTGCAGGTGTTTCCAATGTGATTGGCCATTTTCCAAGGACCAGCGATAGCAGGCTGGAGCTTCTCAGCTAGGTACTGGTCAAGGAAGATTCCTCGCGACATTGCCAAGGTACCGCCAATTCCGTTGTAGAACCAATCGCCTGACCACTGAAGGTCTTGACTGGGCATCTTTCGGAACTGCGTCATTTCAGTAAAGAGAAACGCGTTATGGTCGCTCTGTTCACCTCCGGCCTGGACCTCTTTCCCATCAGGTCGATAACTGATAGTCTGCAGCCTGACTGAGGTGGGAGGAAAATGGGGAGCTTTCTCAGACACGTCCTTGAGACGTTGTTCTGGCGTCTTTCCGTCGGATGGCGCATCTATCTTGACAGTGTAGCCAAGGATGTTGTGGTCATTCTCTTTGAGAAGGACTGATTCCAGGTGCGTACTCAGAAACATGCGTATCTCCGCCCGGGATGTAACCTTTTGAGCTTCTGGCACGCCTGGGATACTGCAGTGATCCCAAGCAATATTGAGAATTTCAGGAGTTCCAAAGTCGATCAGCAGCTGATTCACGCTGTAAGATCCTGGAAGCTCAATTGCCTTCCTAATCTTATCTGGAATGGTAGCCATTCTCTTGAAGGAAAAGTCCACAAAGAACGCCAGGGACCAGTCAGATACATCAACCTTGACACGTGTCGGTTGGCCCACTGGCAGAGGGAAGCCATCTTCATCGTACTGGGGCGTACTGCCGGGCTGCTCGAAGTAGTAATACGTCCCGCTTTCGAAATTGAGGTAGAAGATGGCCTGATCAGCGTTCTCCTTGTCGATCAAGTGCACGGAAGGCGACGACAATGTTCCTTTGAGTCCATATGTTGGAAACATGGCTTTGAACTCCTTGAGTCTCTCGTTGCGCATGAAATGAAGTGCCAGGGTCTCATTGATGTTACCCTGAGATAGAGCAATGACCTGGTCATAGTCTTGGAGCTGTAGCCCCAGGCGGGAAGGGGATTGCAGCGTGTTAGACATGATGGGTATCACAGATAGAACAGAGAAAGACAGTTGTTGGTGAGGAAAGGCCAGAATTGGAGGGTTGACTGTGTCCGCCCTGCTCTTATCTGAACAGCCAAGACCTCGCATAGACTGTGGGCTGTGAACACGGAGGATCAAATCAATCTATTGGGTCTGATGAGGGGAACAGCAGGCCCAATTAACGACTTAGCGTCAAGGTCGCCTGGTGATTGGTCGTGCTTGCGAGTTCCGTAAATGTCTGGAACGGTCCGAAGTGTCAGCTATTCCGAATACATTATAGTGGGATCACACCAAGCCAATATTGCAGTCACCTGCATCAATAGTCTTGTCAACCAAGGCCTAAATCATGCACGCAAGACTGGTTTGGGTGCGGAATGCCCCGTTGCTGATGATAACTAGCTGTTCTGACCATGACTTAGGCAATTGCTTGTCGGCCTTTCAAAACATGCTCTACTGGCACAAATTTTCTCTTACTCCCGTCTTGCCCCATATCTCAAGTGGCATTCATGCGCTTTTCCATCTTTCTGCTTGTTCATATAACGTACATGATAAGCGAGTGAAACAGACAAGCGA
>JAAOAW010000106.1:0-12911 GCA_013186925.1 Fusarium succisae | reverse complement strand
TTAATAATAAAAAGTATTAAAATAAATCTAAATAAAATTTATATTATTATAAAATAGCCTAAACTAACTACCTATAAAAGAATATAAGTCTTTTTAAGGTTTTATAAATTCTATAAAAGGTTTATTTATAAATACTTTAAAGTTATAGTATTATTAATTATTTTTTTAAAAAGAAGCTAAAATAAATATAAACTAGAAAGTATAAAGTTAAGTAATTAAAAAAGGTAGATATTTTAGGCCTTTATTATTAAGTTTAGAAAGGCCTTAATACTATAATATTTTAACCCTAATAGATATATTTATATTAAAATAGATATATTAAATTATATTATAGTTAGTATTTTTTTTAATTAAATAATAAAAAGAAATATTACTTTATAGTATTTTAATTCTAAAAGTTTAATAATCTTAAAAGAAAATATAGTATTCTTAATTAGAAAATAATAGCTATTATAGAGTTATTTAAGTATTAGTAATATTACCTTAAAGGTACCTTAAAATAAATAAAAGTCCTAAGTAATTACTAGAATCTCTCGTTATTTATAAAAAATATTAAATTAAATAGAAAATAAGTATAATAATATTTATATTTAATAACTTATAACTTTATAATTAAGTATAAAAAAGGATTAATAAATCTTACTAATATTTCTTTAAAATCCCTAAAAATTAAAAAAAAGTAATATTAAAAGCTAAACTTAATTAAATCTTTAAAAGATAAAATAGTTAAAATATAAGTAATTATAAAAAATTAATAACTAAATAAAAGGTTAAGTAAAAGGCTTATAAAGAAAAAGATACTATTTTAAACCTTAAGTAAATTAAAAGTAAATAAAATATCCTTAGATATTAAAAATAACCTAGCTTTATTACTAAGTAATATAAATATTATAGGCTAAAAACCTAATTTAAATATCTAATCTTAAGAAATATTAGTATTATTTATAGTAATTTTTAATAAAATAGTAACTTATTTTTTATATTAAAAAAACCTATTAAAAAATAAAGTATTAAAGCTACTAATTAAACTAATTAAGCTAATATAGTTAAAAGATAAAGTAATACTTAGTTAAAAGGATAAGATATTTTAAATAAATTATAAAAAAGGCTTTTAAAAATAGAAAATTAAAAATAATTTCCTTTATTTTAAAGATAAATTTTATATATTACTAGAACCTAATCTAAGGAAAGAGATATTAAGGTTATATTATAATAATTCCTTAATAAGCTACTTTAATACTAAAAGAACCTAAAAGCTAATATAAAAAAAGCTTTACTAAAAAGGCCTAAAAACTAATATAAAATAGTATATATTTATATATAGTACTTACTAAAAAGTAATATTTAAGAAATATTAACCTTATAAAAAGCTTAAAAGCTTACTAATTTTATTATATCTTTTTAAGAAAATCTTTATAGACTTTATAATAAGGCTATTACTAGTACTTTTTAAAGGCTAGTTAGTAAATATAATTCTAGTAATAGTTAATAAGTTTATAAAATTTATATAATTTTTACTTATTTTTATTAAATATAAAATTTACTTATTTTTATTAAAATTATTACTTTTAAACTTACTAAGCTTTTTTATAAAAAGATTAAACTATAGTTTAAAGTACTTAATAATATTATTTTTAATAAAAAGTTTATCTTTATAAATACCTTTTAGTTAGAATTATATTACTACTTTAAGATTAAGTAAAACTATTAATAGCATTTTATCCCTAAATTAATAAATAAATAAAAAAATAAACTAAATATTTAGTTATTATTTAGAATACTTTATTAAAAATAACTAAAATACTTAGCTAAAACTTTTATAAATAACTTAATTTATTTATAACTTAGGAATTAGTATTATAATAAAAGTTACCTTAAGGAAAGCTTTAATAGGTTTTAACTTAGAATTTTATATTATTACTAAAAATATTAGCTTTAAAAAAAGAATTCTAGAAATCTAATATAAAATAAAAAAAACTATAAAAGTTAAAAAATAAGCTTATAATATACTAATAAAATACTACTAAAAGGTAAGTAAAATACTTTAATGTAAAGTATTAAAAAATAGAATTTAAGTAAAAATAACTAGTTATACTTTTAACTAAAAGCTTAAAGCTTAAAGAAAAAAAGAAAAAATTAGCTTTAAGGTTTATTAAACCTTTTAAATTTACTTAATATATTAAGCTATAAATACACTAACTAGCTTTATTAAATTAATATATAAAGATATATAATATTTTTTATATAAGCCTTTTTAAAGTATATTAAGTAAGGAATTATAAGGAATATAATTCCTTATTAATACTAAACCTTAAGGGAAAAAATAACTAATAAAAAGTTAAATAAATTAAAGAAAAAAAGAAAATCTATAAAAGACTATATTACCTTATAAAATAGTAAAAATAGTTAGCTAAATATAACTAATAGGCCCAAGTGTTGATTATCTGTGTTATTCCTTAGCCTGTGTTCTTCGTACTGCGTTGCCTTAAGGCCTAATCTAATCTATTACTAACCTACAGAGCCAGCTTCAGTCCGCTAACATTTATAGTTTTTCCCCCTAACGCTAAAACCTTTATTCCCTAATTTGCCTTTTTTCCTCTCCTTTCTCTCTTACTTCCTTTCCCTTACGCCGCGATAGCCTGCAATTCCTGCAATATAACTTTTATACCACTAAATCGACTACTGTAACTGTGCATTTTAACTTTATAAACTATAGCCAGTATGGCCTGTTACTGCCGCCCGATCTAATATATATAATAAAAGCCTGCTATTACCTTAATAGGCATTAACCCTATTCTAAGCAACTTATAAGGTCTTCTAGTGCCTCTATCTAATCTATAATAAAGTTAATAAGGCCTTTATCTTTATCTTTATCTTTATCTTTATCTTTATTAATACTAAGTAGCTATATATAGTAGCTAAAGATTATAAGATAGACTTACTGTATTATTAATAGTTTATTAATATATGGCAGGTATTTTCTTATGATTTTATAATACCTTAAGAGTAATTAGAGGATCGGGATAGTATTAAACGGGAGGCTATAGATATCTATTAGAGGCTTAGTTATATATTTAGTAACTACTTTAGCTATGTAGCTTTTGTTAATATTAATTATATAGCGGCGCATTTTATAATAGATTTAGGGGTTCTTTGGTTATTTAGAATTAGGCCTTTAGTATTAAAGCCTTAGTGCTAATTGCCTTTACGGGGTAACGATAGAGAGGGTATGCGGCCTGCTAAGGCTAGGGAAAATATCTCTTTTATGCTTGTAGATCGAGGCCACTTATTTAGTTAGATTATAAGGTTTAAGGCAGTAGCTATATAACCTTAAGACTTAATATTAAGGTTATTGTGTTCTTTAGCGTAGTGTATAATGCTATATATTGTAATATGCTAAAAAAATAAGCATTATATTGTGTTATTCTTATATTATAAGACCCTATTGGCTATACCTTGCGTATTGGCTATAGAGATATTTGACTTTTCAATAACTAATAGGTTATTGCTATAAATATAAAGAATATACTATAAATTATAAAAATATAGGTTAAGTCCTAAGTAAAGTAAAAAGGTAAAAGATTTAAGCTATAAATAGAAATAATACTATAAAAAAGAAAATAATTAAAAAAAAGCTTTAATTAAAGTTTAAAAAATACTAACTATAAAAATACCTAATAAAAGTAAAATAATTATAAAAATTATAACTAAGTTTTCCCCTATTTTAACCTAAAAACTATTAAAACTAACTATAATAATTACTATAAAAGACTAATTTACTATATTATTAATTAATTCCTTTAAGCTAATTTATTATGATCCTTTATAATATAAACCTAAAAATAATTAACTAAATACTTAATAAAGGTTACTATATTTAAAGGAAAATATTTATATTTTTTAAGGATTATAAAGTTTTAACCTACAATAAAGGGTAAAATAAATACTAATACTATTAATATATTATAAGTAAAAAGAATCTTATTTTTATTAATATAGTACTATTTATATATTTCTTTAAAGCTTTAATTTATATTATTAAGTTACTTACTTTTTTTATAAAAAGTTATTAAGTATTTAAAAGTAATAATATTTTTTACCTTAACCTTACCTTTAAAAAAGAAAAAAAAGCTAGTTTAAAAATAGTAATAACTTAATAAGGTATTATTAAATGTATAATTTATATTTTTAGTATAATGAATAATTATTTAAGGTTCTAGGTTACTTTTTTTTAGGTTTTTAAAAGGTTTTAGGAATTATTATTATTTTTCTTAATAAGCTACTTTAGTTCCTTTTTTTATTATTAAAGAGTAAGTTTTACCTTAAGTTATTTAATTATTATCTTTAAGGTAATAATATAATTATTCTTAATATATAGCTAATTATTTATATAGTTTACTATTTAAAATAATTTACTTTAAGTAGTTTAGGTAAAGTTACTAGTAATTTTAAGGGGATTTATTACTAGCTTATTAAGCTTAGTATTAAAAGTAGTATTTCTTTATAGGTTAATTATTATATCTAGATAGCTTAAAGTAAAAGCTTTAAAATTATTATAGTATTTTAATATAAAGACTAGGTAGGTATAATAGTATTATATTAACTAAAGCTTAAGGAAGTAAGATTCTAGGTTATAGGGTTTTTATTATAGTCTTAAGGGGGTTATAGGATTACGTGTTAGGCTGGTTAGCCTTATCCCTAAGTAGCTGCTATATTAGCTTCCTTTCCTTTTTTATAATAAAGGTAGCTATTAAGCTAGTACTAAAGGCTTAGTTTAGTATATAAAGGTTTTCCTTTACTCTTTTCCTAGCCTTTATACCCTGACTTATTTAAATCCCTAATTCTATAAAAAAGCTTAAAGGTAGGCTTTTTAATAGTATTAAAAGTAGTTTAAATCTTACTTAAGTATATTTTACTAGTATTATACTTTTTTTAATTTCTAACTTTACTTCCTAAGTAAGTAAGTCTTTAATTAGGCTTTCAAGGTATATTTCTTATATTTTCTCTTTATTAAGGCTTTAAACTAGGCCTCTTATTTAATTAATTTATTTAAAGCTTAAGAAAGCTTATAACCTTTATTATACCTCTTTAAGGGTTTATTTCCTAATAGTATCCCTTATCTATACCTTATTAGTACTAATAAATTCCTTTTTATCAAAGATAATATTTTAAGTTATATAGACCTTATTTATAATAAGGTTTTATACTTTAAAGATATTAAGGAATTATATCTAACTAAATACCCTATCTATACTTTTAGGCTTATTTTTAATTAAAGGTATTTTTCTTTTTTTATATCTCTATTATTAGTAAGAATACCTTATATCTAATGCTTCTTATATAGCTAATTTAAGGCTAGTTACCTTTTTTATAGTTAAAATATTTAAAAAAAAGCTATTATATAGGGTTTTTTACTTTAGTTATTACTTTAGTATTTAGTTTAGTATATATACTACTATTCTTACTATCTTAGGCTATAGATCTAAAGGAAGGTTACTATTAATTATTAGTAGCCTTTCTTTCTCTTTAACTATTCCCCTAAAGCGCTTTTTAGAGCTATTTTGCTATTAAGTTCTTAGTATATTCTTATTTACTTTAATCCCTTTACTTAAAAGCTATATATATATTAAATACCCTTTTTATAGCTTATTATTAGTCTTTATAACTTATAATTTAACTTTATATATTATTTTAAGTATTTAAGTAAAGTACTTAAATATTACTAATAGATTCTTATTATAGTAGTTTATAAAGTAATAATCTTAATATAATTCTAAATAGTAATCTATAATAATAATATATAATATATAACTATTTAATCTTATTAAATAGTTATAGAAATCAATTAAGGCTCTTTTCCTAGCTTTTAAAAGTTATTCTTATAGTTTATAATACTTTTACGTTTTATCTTAGTTAATATATGTATATTATATTTTACTATTATTAGACCCTTAATATTAGCTCTAAAGGTAAAATTTACTAAGTACTTTAGACTCCTTAGTCCTAGATATTCTAGTTAATAATACTATACTTTAGCTAAAGCCTTATTAGGCTTATTTATAGTCTAAAAGTTATACTAAAAATACTTTATAGTAAATAAAGCTTATTTACCTATTTTAAGAGTATAATTAAGTATATATTAGTTATATTCTTATTTAAGCTTATATAGTACTTTACTATTTATATATCTTAATATATTAATACTATTTTATTAATCTTACTAATATCTTATTTATTATAGCTTATATAGTAATACTAAGTTAATACCCATTTCTAGGTAATAAGCTATATAATATAGAGTTATTATTTAAGGCTTATTTTATAAGTTTATAATTTAAATTTTTATATCTTTATATCCTTATATTAATAACTATTTAGATCTAGTATATACTTTTTCTTTATATTAAGTAATCTTTATTAACTTAAATTACTTTAAATTATTAAATATATATAGTGTAGTTCTAGAGTCTAGGATATATAAGTTATATGATAGGTATTTACTACTTAAGGCTAGGAAAGTAGCTACTTTTTTTAAAATTAAAAGGCCTATTAAAAATAGTTAATTTAACTTTTTCCTTAAAATATTATTTTTTATTTAGAGTCTTTAATAAAGTTCTTTAATTTCCTTATTTCCTTTTAAGTATTATTTAAATAGGTCTAGCTATCTTTAGTTTAGCTAGAACTTCTTAGGTACTATATTAAGAGATACTACTTACTATAATATATTATTAGAATATTTATAATTCTTTTTATATAGTATATACTTTTCTAAGGTTTTAATACTTAGCTAGGATTACTTTACTAAGCTTTCCCTAGATTTATTAGTAGCTAACTAGCTTTACTTCTTATTTCCTAATAATTAGCCTTATTTTTCTAAGTTTAAGACTTTAAATATTAGTCTAAAGGTCCCTTTTATAACCTAATTAGTCTATAATTTATTACCTTTTCTTTTACTATCTTAAATTTCTTATCTACACTATATAAAAAAGGTTAATAAAAGATAAAATCTATTTTTAATTTCCTTTTTATTTTAACTCTATTCTATTTATAAGAATATCTTAAAATATTAATTTAGAGTTTACTATAGGTCTTTAAACCAGGTATTTAAATATTAAGCCTTAATAATATCCCTAAGCTTTTTAACTTATATTACTATTTCCTATTTTATAATTTACTTTTTCGAGTTATTCTAGGGTTTAAAGTGCTTTTTAGTACTTTAAAATAGTATTTTTAGGCTTATTTTCTTCTTCTAGTATTATTAATACTATATATAGCTTTAAGGTTAAAAAAGAATTATAATATATTATTTTATTTATTTAATTTATTTATAGTAAATAAGTATGTTTTAATATAATGAAGTTACTAGTATATATAGCTTACTTACTAAAATCCTTTTAAATAAAAAACTTATATATATATTAATATTTTAGTAATTACTTATAGTATAACTTAAATTAAATTATTAATTTATAATTACTTTTTAATTATAAGTTAATAAATCCTAAGTATTAATTATCTGTGTTATTCCTTAACCTATGTTCTTTATACTGTATTGCCTTAAGCAATATTTATAGTTTTTCCTTTAATACTAAAACCTTTATTTTTTAATTTACCTTTTTTTCCCTTTTTACCCCCTTATTTTCTCTTTTTTACGCTATAATTACCCTTAATTCCTATAATATAATATTTATATTATTAATTTAATTACTATAACTATATATTTTAACTCTATAAACTATACCTAATGTATACTATTATTACTACTAGATATAATTTAGATTATAAAGACTTATTACTTTATTAATAGGTCTTAACCTAGTTCTAGCTAATTATAAAGGTCTTATAAGGCCTATATTTAGCTTATAATATATCAAATAAAGCTATTTTATTATATATTAAAAAGCCTTACTTAGTAATTAAAGATTATAAGATTAACTTTTTATATTAATAGTAATCTATTAATATATAGTAAGTCTTTATTTATAATTTAATAATATTAAAAGAAAGTATATAAATTAAGGATATTATAAAAATAAAGATTATTAATATTAGTTAAAGATTTAGTCTTATAGTAAATAGTTACTATACTTAAAGGGTTATAGCTAGGTTATTTAATATTAATATTAATTATATAGTAATATATATTTTAATAGTTCTTAAGGTTCTTAGCTTATTTTAAATTAGGCCTTTAGTATTAGAGCCTTAATATTAATTACCTTTTTAAGGTAATAATAAAGAGGGTATATAGCTAACTAAGGCCAGGGAAAATATCTTTTTTATACTTATAGATTAAGGCTACTTATTTAGTTAGATTATAAGGTTTAAGGCAGTAGCTATATAACCTTAAGACTTAATATTAAGGTTATTATATTCTTTAGTATAGTGTATAACGCTATATATTATAATATGCTAAAAAATAAGCATTATATTATTATTTTTATTATATAAGACCCTATTAGCTATACCTTGCATATTAGCTATAGAGATATTTAAAGTTTTAATACTAATTAAAGTCTATATAATAGATATTTATTTTAGCCTTATAAGCCTTTTATTTTATAAGTAGTAAGTTACTATATTTAATTATATAGTATTTTTTATATTTAGCGCTTAAGCTATTTAGAAGTAACTTATATATAGTTTTACTTTATAGTTTATATAGTTTTACTTTATAGTCTATAATCTTAGGCCTTTATAGCTCTTAAATATATAAATTTATAAAGGATTTTAGGTCTAATAGTTAACCTAGCTTATATACCTTTTCTATAGTTATTTTTATAATATATAACTATTTAAAGGAATCCTAGTTATTAAGGCTATTAAAAAGGTAGGTCTTTATATTTATATTATATACTATTATATTATATATAGGATCTTAGTCTTAAGGTTTCTCTTAATAATTTGCTTTTTTTTTATAGTTATAGCTACCTTAAAGAAATATAGCTTTAAGATTCTTAATTATTAAATTATATTATTTTTATTTATTTTTCTAATTAAATTCCTATTAACTTTTAGTATTTTATTACCTTTTTTTTAGTCTTGCTTTTAGTTATATAATTAGCATTATCCAGAACCAAGGCTTATTTAGGTTAAACTACTTACGGCCTTATATAATCCCTCTGAATTACATAATACTACCGGTTTAACAGGTCCTGCTATTAATGTAAGGATAAACGCGGGGTAATGGCAGGGTTTTGCAAAGGTTTAAAGGAATTAAGTTAACTCTGTTTATATAAGTTAGTTAGCAAAAGTTAAATAAACCTAAAGTTAAGAATAACTAGCTCTATTAATTAAATATATATACTAAAGTATATAACTAACTAACCTTGTATCTAAGAGTAGATAAAGTAATATTAATAAAAAAGTAATAATTTAAACTAAAGGAATTAAAGCTTTTAGGGAATATAAAAATAATATTATTTTAATTTAAACTACTACTTCTTTACTAATATTACTTTATCTATTCTTAAATATAAGGTTAGTTAGTTATATACTTTAGTATATATATTTAATTAATAGAGCTAGTTATTCTTAACTTTAGGTTAATTTGGCTTTTACTAACTAACTTATATAAATAGAGTTAATCTAATTCCTTTAATTCTGACTTTAATAGAACCTTTAAACCCTGCTATTACCGCGCGTTTATCTAAGAGCTCTATTTACAGATATGCTATCCTTTGCTATTATAGTTATAGACTATAACTAGCCTGTTATATTAATAGCAGGACCCCCTTTACAGTATATACCCTTTTAGCTATATTATAAAGCTACTTTTTATATATATTTAAGTTACCCCTAAAGGCAATAAGAAAGGCTACCTAGTTTAATTAAAGGAAATAACTTTCCCTTAGGATTTTCTTTAGGCTTAAAAGGTTTAATAGCTTATTATTAACTTAGTTTAGATTAATCTAGTTAAAAAGGCCTATATAATAAATTAACTAAATTAGCTTATAATTAAAAATAGCTATTTTAATAAGATTGAATTAGTAGCTTAATAAGAAGTTCTTTTTAATAGTAATTACTATTATATAAATCTTCTTTATATTTTCTTTATTAATTACTTATAAGGCAGGCCTAATAGCTATATTAAGGTTATAGCTAGTTATATAGTAGGCCTAACTATATAGCTATAAGCTATTTTATATAGTAAGTATTATATTAGTAGTTATAATTAATATTAGTAATTATAACTAATAAGTATATAAGTTATAAAGGTAATTATTAATAAAGTTAATATATTAAGGGAAAGTTACGTTAGGGAATATACTTAAGTATAATAGATATACTAGCTATAGTATTCTTTTAGGTAGTTAAAGGAAAGGACTTAATATAGTTATTAAGGAATAAGCAGTATTTATACTGCTTAATTAAGGCAGTAATTACACTACTAAGGCAAATAAACCTTTACTAATATTAAGTTTTAAGATACTAGCTTACTATAAGGGCCTTACTATTTAAGCCTTTATATAAAAGCTAAAAGCTTAATAGCCTTATAAGGCTAATAGGAAAAAAAAGAAAAAAAGAATTTAAGTAATACTATACTAATAAAAGTAAGGTTCTTTTTATTTATAGTAATATAACCTTAAATACTTAATTAATATAGTTTAATTACCTAGATAAATAGTTTAATAAAAATAAAAAACTCTTAAAAGAAAGTAAAAAGCTTTTAAAAAGTAGTCTTTAAGTTTTATAAAAAATAAAAGAAATTACTAAATCTTTATTATAGCTTAATTTAAATATATTTAATAATCCCCAGTTTAAGTTACTGCTTCTTTACTAATATTACTTTATCTGTTCTTGGACGCAAAGTTAGTTAGTCACGTGCTTTGGCACGTGCATTCGATTAATAGAGGTCAATTTGACTTTCGCTAACTAACTTATATAAAAGTTAACCTAATTCCTTTAATTCTAACTTTAATAAAACCTTTAGTCTAACCCTGCCATTACCCCGCGTTTATCCTTTTGCTCTTATAATCTTAGACTATAACTGGCCTGGTCTGTATATTATTAATTCAAAAGCATTACCCCTGCTATATTTATAACCCTTTTAGATACATTAAGAAGCTACTTTTTATACATAATTAAGTTACTTATAAAGATAGTTAGAAAGGTAATATAGTATAACTAAAAGGGGTTACTTTCCCTTAGGTCCCTTTTTTAGTTTCTTAAGACCTAATAGCTCCTTATTAAGCTAAATTAGGTTAATGATGTAGATAAGGCTTTACTAGCTTATATAATAGATTAACCTAATTAGAATATAGTTAAAAATAGCTATTTTAATAAGGCTAGATTAGTACCTTAATAAGAAGTTTTTTTAAATAGTAGCTACTATTATATAGATTTTTTATATATTTTTCACTATTAATTGTCTCTTAGGCTAGCCTAATACCTAAATTAAGGTTATAGCTAGTTATATAGTAGCCTTAATTATATAGCTATAGGCTCCTTTATATAGTAGGTATCTTATTAGTAACTAGGATTAATATTAGTAACTATAACTAATAGTTAGGTTAGGGAATATACTTAAGTGTAATAAATATACTAGCTATAGTATTCTTTTAGGTAGGATAAAGGAAAGGACCTAATATAGCTGCTAAGGGGTAAACTTACAGGCGGTATTTATACTACTTAATTAAGGCAGTAATTACATTACTAAGGCAAATAAACCTTTACTAATATTAAGTTTTAAGATACTGGCTTGCTATAGGGGCCTTACTGTTTAAGCCTTTATATAAAAGTTAAAAGCTTAATAGCCTTATAAGGCTAATAAAAAGAAAGAAAAAAAAATTACTTAATAATAACCTAGCTAATCTTTTTAAAACCTTTATAAATACTTTATATTTATTAAGAATTAGTTTTTATATAAATTAAAGCTAGTAATATAAATTTACTAATACTATTTAAGATTATTACTAATATTTAAGGATATTTTAGTATTTTAAGGAAATATTAAACTTTTTAAAATATATAAAAAACTAGTTTAATTAATATAATAATTATAAAATATATTAAATTAAAAAAATAAATATATTATAACTATTTTTTTTTCTTATTTGCCTTATAAGGCTATTAAGCTTTTAGCTTTTATATAAAGGCTTAAATAGTAAGGCTTTTATAGTAAGCTAGTATCTTAAAACTTAATATTAATAAAAGTTTATTTACCTTAGTAATATAATTACTACCTTAATTAAGTAATATAAATACTGCCCCTTAGTAGCTATATTAAGTCCCTTTCTTTAACTACTTAAAAGATAGAGATAATACTATAGCTAGTATATTTATTATACTTAAGTACATTCCTTAACCTAACTTTTCCTTAATATATTAACTTTATTAGTAATTATTTTTATAATTTATATACCTATTAGTTATAGTTACTAATATTAATTATAATTACTAATATAATACTTACTATATAAAATAGCTTATAGCTATATAGTTAGGCCTACTATATAACTAGCTATAACCTTAATATAGCTATTAGGCCTACCTTATAAGTAATTAATAAAGAAAATATAAAAAAGATTTATTAAAACTTTAAATATCTCTATAGCTAATACTAAAAAGTATAGCTAATAGGGTCTTATCTAATAATAATAATATAATATAATTCTTATTCTTTAGTATATTATAAAATATAGTATTATATACTTTACTGAAGAATACAATAACCTTAATATTAAGTCTTAAGGTTATATAGCTATTACCTTAAACCTTATAATTTAACTAAATAAGTAGCCTTAATTTATAAATATAAAAAAAGTATTTTCCCTAGCCTTAGTAAGCTATATATCCTTTTTATTATTACCTTAAAAAGGTAATTAATATTAAGGCTTTAATATTAAAAGCCTAATTTAAAATAAGCTAAAAATCTTAAGAACTATTAAAAAATATATTACTATATAATTAAT
>JAAOAW010000105.1:0-97899 GCA_013186925.1 Fusarium succisae | reverse complement strand
TCACCGGATCCGGCGGATCACCGGGAAATCCCTTAATCACTAACTACGTCACCAATGTATATTTTGAACCAAGACACATAAGGTACTAAGTTGAAGAGGCCATGCAGGGAAGTGGTTACTTACTCAAACTGCTTTTAGGGGAATATTCACCTTAAGAGTTTATTATTCAGAATAGGCCATTATCTTGCAAGCAAGTACAAGGTAGCCTAACCATCTTTTTGGGTACTCTCTCCGTAAGTTAGACCACGAAACACGGTAGATCACCTCATGTCCTCCACTTTCAGTAAGCTCAGCCCCACCTTTTTGTTAGCCCAGGAACAAACAAAAGCCTTGGGTCGAGTTCGCGACTTCAACTATTCTTCTCCACACCTTGCACTTACATCTTTCGCATCGAAAGGTACGACCCACGGATACAGAACATGGCGATCGATAAAATTGTTACCGACCCAAGGCTTTGCGCAGTCTTGCAGATTTCAGAACAGGCACGCGACCAGGCCGGCGCACTCCTCAGTCTGGGTGAACAATCATACAGCGAAGGACCCCCTTCAGCAAAAGCGCAAGCTGAAATCGCCAAGCAGCAAAAACTCCTGTTTACAACCATGGCGCATCTGAAAGGACTGCACCGGAACGTCTGTTTCTCCGCACGTGAGACAAAGTCCCAGACTGCCGAGTCGCGTCAAGAAGTCGACCGCCTGCATCTCCAGCTTCAGAATCTGTATTACGAACAACGACACCTCCAAGGAGAGATTACAGCATGCGAATCATACGAGTAAGCCCTTGTACATTGACTCCAGCTGCAGCTGGGGGTCGAGTTTAGCATTTCGTTAACAAATCATAGCCACAAATATCAGCAATTGCCTCTTATTCCTGCCGAGGAATTCCTTACCCAACACCCCGAACATGAGAATGATGACGAGAATACATTGATGGTTGCGCGCATAGATCACGAACGGTCTGAGCGTGAAGCTCTGGAGCAACAGCGACAGGAGCTGCTCAAGCGAAAACAGAAGCTGATTGCGGATAACAAAAGAAGGAAGGACGACCTTGCCAACTTGGATAATGATTTGGAAAAGTTCATTGATGTAAGTTTCCTGACGCCGGCTTTCCTAGTCACGATCTGGCTTTTGTACTAACAATTTTCTAGGCTGCCAAACCGATTCAGAAGCTGTTTGAAAAGGCACCCTAATTGACGACATTCCTGGAGGACATGCAGGACTATGGTAGTTTTCGCCCAGCATACGCTTCCGAGCCAGTCTTGAGCTGATATCACGACGTTAAGGGAAACGCGTGAGTGTTGGATATTGAAGTTCCTGTTGCACACTTGATCAAAATCACCTGTAGAATTGCAGGCTGGCGTACGGCGTTTATGGACCTGAATGAAACCGCAAGGGAAGAGCTTTACCACGGAGAGTAACGATAGAAGATTTCCCAAACACAAGATATCCATTGAAAGAGAAATCGGCGGAAATCGGCGGAAATCGGCAAGGTTCCCATCGAATCTTGATCTGTGATAGTCCAAGGGTTCTGTTCTTTTCGTGAAAAAGGCAGTTTGGCAGTTGGCATGCTTCGTTCTTTCATGGGAACCCTTAGTCTTTCACTTACAGGTTCAAGTGAAGACTGTTCTCAGTATCCGAGCGTAACACGGCCGCCCCCGACCCGCGTTTGCTATGATCACGACACATGTCTCAAGAATCGATAGCCAACTTGACTAGAACAACAGCAACAGCAGCATCACGATTGCGACTTTGATCCTACCCTGATACAGAACTCATGGTCATTTTCCCTTTCTTCTGCAAGCAAACTATGCGTTATGTCTCATCGCAGTTAAGTAGGGGCCCATGGAACAAGAAAACCTTGGACGTCAAAGTAAGGTCTAAGCTTTCTTGCTTCATCTTGGGCTTCGGGAGCTTCTCGCTATCCGAAAATTCACATGGGTGGACTTCCGAAAATGCAAGGGATCCAATCACTTAACCCCGTGGGCCAATGATAGTCGTGTAACGTCAACGAGACCCTGCACAACCACGTCGACTAACAAGTTCATTGAATTGGATGCTGGCTTGGCTGGCTACAACCAATGGATCGCAAACCCCTTAGGTAGATATCTAAAAGACAATCACCAGCCGTGGTCGAACTCCCACCCGTGACCAGACTTGGACCCATAGGTATCTAGCGGGATCCTCAACCACTGATATCGGCGCGTGTTGTGGTTACGGTTTGCGATTGACAGAGGTTTCTCAGGCTATCAATCAAGACCAAGGAAATGCTACAATAGCCAGGCAACCACTAAAAAGTTGAGCGAGCCTCGTGGACACAGCCTCGAGCCAGTCAAAATTGCTGCATATCAACGTTGTCGGACTGGCATCAACCAAAGGTCAAGCGTCTTACATCAAGCCCGTCACTCTTCATCTCAATTTCCATTGGAATCATGAGCAACAATCGATGCCCAAGCCGACCGGTGTTCTTCTTTGTAGAACTGATGCAGTGTGTGATTTCTGAGACAAGCCAAGGTGCCAAATCTTGTCCTGGGATATACATATCGCCATGTCTCCGACGAAGAGCAACTGGACCTTACGACGGTCAACCTGGGGCTGGTGAGAAGCAGGACTCTCATCTGGCCACATTGACCTGAGCTTTGCGTGCAGGTCAGTTTTTTATTTGTATCAACAGAGAGGCTTTGGATTGCGGGCAAAGCGTTGCCATGAAGTAGCACAAAAATGAATGAACAAGTACATGGATTAGAGACAAAAGCTTGCCAGGAACTTTGGATCGAGAAGTGTCATGCTTTTTAAACAATGCCATTCATGAGCACATGGTTTGCTTCGTGTTAACGTCAAGTACCTTGGTTTGAGATGTTGAAGTTGGACATTGAGCTTCACGAGTGACTTGAATCCTATGAGTCTTCATGGTCGAAAACGAGTGTACATCTCAGCACTTAAGGTAGCTCTGGCTTAGAGCCTTTGAGGTCCATGACTTCTGGATCCGCATCATGGCGATTGGGAACAGGAAATATGGTATCTTCGTTATGCCATGGTCAATTGTTCGCTTGTGAGTGGCCGAAGAGAATCCTGAGCCAAGGTCAAGGGGTCCGACTCGGGTCCACTCGCCATGATTCATTAATGCTTAGCAGACGTATAGTTAATGGGCTTGTTTGCTAAGTCCCATTAGCTTATTATTAGACTACAGAAACCGCGCTGGCCGCTATCACACCCAGTTTTGATCCGAGCGATACCTCAAGATACTGCTAGTCCAATTTTCTTGGTATGCAGTCGATGGTTGGTTCGCAAGCAGCATGATGATCAAGCCTCACGGTATCATGTCCCATGTTGCTCACCCCATATTTCGGCACCTGGGGCGTGGAGCTTCAAGGAGATGTTATCTTGTTCTTCTGGCCGAATCAGAAAAGCTAGAAGATGCCGCGTGCCATAAGGGTTGGTAACCATATCTTAAGATCTGGAGGCTGGCAAAGACCCTTTGTCTCGTGCCCTTGACTTGATCATCATGAACATCCCCATGTCTTCTTGTTCTCTGATCTCTCAGAGCTAACTCCTTTTAGACTTCATGTTAATTTTCGGATTGTAAAATCGGCTGGGCATGGCTGACTTTGCTTGGCCTACCTCAAGCTATCAGGAGAATATCTCTTCGTAGCCTCCCACTTACACATGCCTTTTCAACGTCATCCCGCCCGTTTTGTCTTTATTTCCTGTATTGATTTCCAGTGAAAAGGTTATTGCTCTGGCCAACCTGGTCCATGCAACCTATTCTTGTTTTGCATTTTCTCATCGTACCTGAGCCACTCGCCTCTGGGCTACTCGGGCTCTCCTGAACTACATCGCAGCTTGAAATATCTAAGAAACCATATTTTTCTATCTTACACAACATGTCTTTGTTCACATGGTTCGCGCAACGCGCAGGGGGATTAAGTATGATTGCGCTAAGTGCTCTCTGCTATTGGGTCATATACCACGATGCCTCTCTTGAACAACACCGATATGAAGGCAAACAGCCTGCCTCCCAATATCCTTCAGATTCAGCGATAGGAGCTGGTGTTTGGAGTTTCATTTTCGCATATTACTGCCTTTTTGTTCATATACTGGTCTGCATTTTCCCTCTCCGAGCCTGCTGGACTATCTGGACTCTCACCCAATCCATGAAAAGAGCAGCGCGTAGCGATTCATTACTTGATCTGAAGAAACTCGCTTCACGTCGGGACTCATATACTTCGGTTTCGAGCTCCGAGACTCTCATATCCAGTCCCAACAGTCCAGCTTCCTCCACGACCAGTGAAGCTGGCGATTACGATCCCGAATACTACACAGACGGTGTGTCAGGAGCCTATGACAACGTCGTTCATGTCATCATCATTCCAAATTACAAGGAAGAGGTTGATACACTCAGGGAAACCCTCGATGTTCTGGCATCCCATCCTCAGGCTCATTATTCTTATGATGTAAGATTTTATTTTCCTTCAAAGTCAAGGCATAACCGCGTACCAGTGTCCGATAAACATACCTGACTTGTTTATTAAAGTCTCTCGCTGATGTTTCCCACTAGGTCTATCTTGGAATGGAACACAGAGAGAGTAGCGCCGAGACGAAGGCTCTTGGACTGATACAGGAATTTGCGAAGAAGTTCAGATTCCTTGACTTCACACTCCACCCATCAGACATCCCGGGTGAGGCCGCTGGAAAAGGCAGTAATCTCGCATGGGCTGCTCGCAAGCTGAGCGAGAGGTACTCAGCAACCGTGAGGAAGAACGTCATAATCACTGGTATTGATGGTACGCCTGTTTGGAAACTAACCCTTCATCCTCTCCCGCTCATTGTTGACTCGTGGACTCTCTAGCCGATAGCCATCTTTCATCGAACTACTTTACACTTCTGACAAATATGCACTTATCCTATTCCGAAACCGCATTGACTACCATCTACTCGGCTCCTATTATTTTCGACAGGAACGCACATTGTGTTCCATCTCTTGTCCGTGTTGCTGATATACTCTGGGGTGCTGCTGGTATGTCTGGCTTGTACCCTGGCTCCTCCATTTCTCCGCCTACATCTGTCTACTCTCTTCCTCTAGATTTGGTTGACCGGGTTGGTGGATGGGATTGTGGCAGCGAAGCCATCGGTGAGGACCTGCATATGTATATCAAGTGTTTTTTTGCCCTCAATGGTAACTTAACCAGTCGAGTCATCTATAGCCCTATCAGCCAAAGTAACGTCACGGGAGGTGGAGGGCTACTGAAAGACACTCGTGCTCGTTATAAACAGGCCCTGCGTCACATGTGGGGTGCTCTTGATACTGGCTTTGCGCTTCGTAAACTGGTTCAGCTATGGCAAGATCGCAAGCAAACTTGCCATTCCTATCAACCCCTTCACTACACTATCTCGGATGCCGATCATCTTGCCTTTCCCGAAAGCTCCGCAAGCGATGAGCACAGCGGACAGGCCTATTACAACGGCATCTTCTCAAGCATCCACAGGGAAGCTATCCAACACCCCCACTGGGAAAATGTTTTCTATATGCTGCATCGCCTTTTCGAAGCTCACTTTCTTCCCGTTCATATGGCTATACTGGTACTTTCTTCGGCACTTTATGTCAAGCTCACTGAAGGCAATGAGGACCCACGAAACCTGGCTTGGATTTTTAGCTGGTGCAATCTTGTTCGTATTTACGGCTTCTTTCAAATTGGGGTCTACGTGTCTCTGTACGAAAGTTTTCACCAGACGGGAGTTGCCAGCCGGGAGAGGGAAATGGTCAAGGCTGGACTGGCCAACGGTATGGACTTTTCCCGACGATCTCTCAAGAACAACTGGTATGACTACTTTGCGATTCCCGTTGTCGCTCCTCTATATGGCACCATACCTAGTGCTCAAGCTTTGATTTGCCAGCTTTGGGACCAGGATCTTGTTTATATTGTGAGCAAGAAGGCAACGCGTCGTCAGATGCCCGGCGTGAAGGTTGACAACATGGCCTAAGACCAGGAATACCAACGCCGTGGCCACTGGGGTCTTGAAGTGTCAAGCAAGGGTTTATGATGATGGGTACAGATGGCCAGTCCTGTAACTAATACGGGGAAGAATGTATACCAATGACTTGGCTATTCAGGAAAGCTTACATGCATTTGACTAGGGTACTTGATACTTAGAATGAGTGTCGGTATGTTTAAGAGATCATCCTGAAGCGTGTCCAGTGCGATATAGGTACCTTATGTAATGTTACTATTTCGAGGATAGTCAGACGGATCTATGATGTATGGCTTTGTGTATAATGGATTATGCTTGCTCTTCACTACCTACCTACTTGAAGATGTTGTGCAATTCTTCAAAATACACAGGTCTGGAATAGATTTAGTACAAAACAGATTGCTTTAATTCTATAAGCTTATGCAAACCACGCCTATTTAGATGGAAAGCTACAGATCTCAAAACTGAATACTTTTAGACTCATAGGTATAATACTGTATTATGACTAAGTATTTCGTCCCACTTCCTGGCAGGTTGAATAATGTCAATACGTACCTATACATACCTTAAGAGAGAACGTTGAAGAGCCGGCCGGAGTGGGGCCTTCTGGTGCCGAAACACGCCGGATATTAAAGACAGCTGAACCAATGAGAAGAAGACTGAGTGACGGATTCAACATTTGGAACCAATGTTTGTTAAACTGTGCATATCATTATTCTTAAATAATGCCTAGCTCATACGGGCTACAAGTCGAGGGGTTATCGACGAAGACACCCTTCAAAACTATATAAGATAACGTACATTTAAGAGCAAAGAACATAGAGTACCTTTGTTGATCATCCGAAACCTACGAGTATTGCCTCAATCTCTGCCACTCAATTTAGCAGAATTCATCATAATCGTTCTACCAATGTCTTCGAAGCAGCTACGAATTGGTGTTTTCATGCCCTCAAGCGTGCAGCTACTCGATCTGGCAACCGTCGATGTTCTCGCCTCAATGTCTAAAGAATACCTCCGCCTCCTTCCTCTCCCCGCACACATTAGTGAAATAGCACCCAGCACCAAGATTACCTATATCACATCGCCAAAGTTGTTTCCAACCGTGAACTTAACTGCAGATCTATCCGTCCGTGCATCACACACGTACGAAGATGATGCCGTTGGTCCCGGCAAACTTGACATTATCGTCGTGCCTGGTACAGATCCAGCGGACGACTTTGAAGAGGCATCGACAAAGTGGCTAAGAGACCATTTCAACACCGAGGGCGTTGATGTATTGTGCGTCTGTACTGGTGTTTATCTGTGTGGTGCTGCAGGTATTCTCGACAGCCGCCAGGTCAGTGGCCCTAGAGGGCTTCAAGATGAATTAATCCAGAAATATCCAAACGCACAATTCGTCGGAGAGGAATATCGGTGGATTCAGGACGGTAACCTTTGGTCAAGCGGTATGTCTACGCCAGGTCAAAATTGAGCCAGTTGCTTACAGAAACATCAGGTGGGATAACCAACGGCAATGATCTCATGGCTGCGTATGCTCAGGCACAAACCAAATATTGGCCAAAATCGATCTCTAAGCTGGGTGCGATGCTGGTCGATGTAGGTGATCGGCCTCAGATTTACCATCAGAGCCAGCGCAAGTTCTTTATAGTATTCGCATGGCAAGTTGTCCAGAGCTGGCTTTTCAACATGGTACCATTTGGGAAAGGTTTATTCAGGGCCAGTAACGAATACTCAAATACCCACATAGGAACTGGCCAAGATGCACGTATTTAGGAATCTCAAGGTCGCTCGCCTAACTCATAATACGACATGCAACTCCCAGATATCCACTGAGCACAAAATCATGCTGTTGAGATTAATGTGGATTGACGGAATTCGATTTTACTTATTATTTAATTCTCAAAATCTCTAAGGATATATATATTAAAAGAATCTAAATACTCTATTATATATTTTTCCAGATATGAAGGAAGTAAACATTAAGTAGTCTTTTTATTATTGAGAATAGATATCCCAAGTCTTCTTACCTCCCCTTACTAACTTCCTACCTTCCTACAGTATTCAAAACCGTCAATGCCTACCTGGCGAGAAAGGTTTCTACCAAATTTAAGTAATGTTGCCTACCAACCCAGGTATGTGTATTTGTCAGTCCAGAGTTTCTTGACCCTTCCCCAGCCGTTTTGCCAGCCTGCTAAGACGGCCTTGGGGAGCAAGAAAATATAAAGACCTTAGGACAGGGTGTCAAAATAACCTTGGCAAATGGTATACTAAACTTATGCTAAGCTACCTAAGCTTTTTTGTCACTTAGAACCTAGGATGGCGGCTCTGTTCATAACTTCTTAGTGGAGCTTGCGGCGGGAAAATCTGCACCAAAGCGGAGACAAGGTAACTCGTCAAGGGGATGCAATAAAACTTCAGACCTCTATCCTGTGTGACAAAAGTCCTTAGGTAAACTTAGGTAAACTTAGTATAATTTAGTATAGATATAGAGAATCTTAGACCAAGTAATTTTAGTACCTTAGTTTAACGTCAGAAGTCTTCTTACACCCTGAGGCTCGTGTTGCTGTGACAGTGAGCACCCCACCGCGATAAGAGGTCTTATCGTAGAGTGCTATTGGTTGTATGCGTGGGGCCGTTGTCGAGCCCCGAAAAAAATTTCGAAGCTCTGGAGTTGCTTCTCGATTCTTAGTTTTCTTCTTTTGCAGTGAGCGAGAGTCTCAGGAAAACCTCACTCTATCACCATTCTTCATCCTTTCTCTCACTTTCCTGTTTTCTTGTTTCTTTCCGGCATACGCTTTACATTTCATCCTACGTTTGAAACTCAAGTAATCACATACCCGTCACAATGTCCGCTGTTCCTGGTCCAGTCTACGGCCTCGAGGTCCCTCCTGGAGAGATCTTGATTCCGGCCACCATGGAATTCCCTGCCTCTGTAAGTTATTTTCCGGCGCTTCGAATCTATTTCTATGGGATGCAATGTGCTGCTTTGCGCTGGCTCGCTTTCAGTTGGTGGCGCATCATTTGCGACAGAAGTTCGGTATGGTCTTGACCTCAAGTTCTAACCGTGAAATCCTACAGTTCCGCATTACTATGGCTGCTGTTGACCCTACCGAAGAGCCTGAGGCCGACGGTGAGGGCAACATTCCTACTGTTCCTCGATCTACCCTGCGCCTCGTTAAGCGTGCTCTCCCTGGTCTCGATGAGGATGAAGATGATGAGATCGATGATGAGTACATGAAGGCTCTCCTCGCTGGCTCCGACGATGAGGAGGACTCTGATGAGGAGGCCAACGGTGGCCCTAGCGACCCCGTCAAGGCCAAGAAGCAGAGGCAGGCTGCTGCCATCAAGAAACTTCTTGAATCTGCTCAGGAGGAATCTGATGAGGAGATGGAAGATGCCAAGCCCAACGGCAAGGCCAAGGGCAAGGCCAAGGCTACAGAGGAAGATGAAGAGGAGGATGACGACTCCGATGATGACAGCGATGAGGGTGCCGATCTTGAGAACTTTGTCATCTGCACTCTCGATACTGAAAGAGTGAGTCTATGGAAGCAGAACCCCGGAACTGTCAACTAACTTTTGTGCAAGAACTACCAGCAGCCCCTCGATATCACCGTTAACCATGGCGAGAAAGTTTTCTTTGTCGTTACTGGCACTCACACCATCTACCTCACCGGAAACTACATCATGGACGATGATGAGGATGATGAGGATGAGGACGAGGATGACTACGATCTTTCCCCTGATGAGCTTGAATATGCCCTCGAGGGTGAGGAGAGCGACGAGAGTGACGAGCTTGATAGTGTCCAGGACCCCCGTGTTCAGGAGATTGAGTCTGACGAAGAGGAGGCCCCAAAGCTCGTTTCCGTCCAAAAGGGCAAGAACAAGCGCGCCGCTGAAGAGGCTACCGAGGGTCTTGACGAGCTCATCTCCAAGGATGATGCCAAGCTGTCCAAGAAGCAACAGAAGAAGCTCAAGAACAACAAGGGCGAGGCTGTTGCTACCGAGGAGAAAAAGGACGCTAAGAAGGTTCAGTTCGCAAAGAACCTCGAGCAGGGCCCTACTGGCTCTGCTGAGAAGGCCAAGCAGGGTAAGGCTACCACTGGTGTGAAGGTTGTTCAGGGCGTGACCATCGACGACCGAACTGTTGGCAATGGCCGTACTGTTAAGAACGGCGACACTGTTGGTGTCCGATACATTGGCAAGCTCCAGAACGGAAAGCAGTTCGATGGTAAGTAACTAGCTCCCGCGGTATCTTTTACTTGATTTAACACTTTAATAGCCAACAAGAAGGGTAAGCCTTTCTCCTTCAAGGCTGGCAAGGGACAAGTGATCAAGGGCTGGGACATTGGTGTTATTGGAATGGCTATTGGTGGTGAGCGCCGTCTTACTATCCCCGCTCATCTTGCCTACGGCTCCCGTGGCCTTCCTGGCATTCCCGCCAATAGCACATTGATCTTCGATGTCAAGCTTCTCGAGATCAAGTGAGTGTAGCGTAGCATATGCCTCCACTCACTCGACACCAAGCCGACTTGCTAGACCTCGTGATATAATACCACCAAACAGAGGCGGTAGAATTTGGCGACAAGTTGATGACGTCGTGGACGCCTGTATTCCCCAGGCATCATATATCATATCTGCTGCACCCGGTGTTGTTGTTTTGCATGCGAGGATAAGAGAGCCCAGACTTGTACATTCTGCCGAGAGCCGTCGGTGTTTAGAACAGAGACAAGGCGGCCGTTTAGGAAGGCAAAACGGGAATGATGTGGCGAGGACCGTCTCCGTTGCATGACATGAAATGGCGTACGATAAAAAGGGTTATGCTTGCGCTTTGCTATTAATGGCGGGATAATTTTCCCTGTGCCTAAGAGGATTTTGTAAGGTTATACACATAAAATACTATTTCTTTCCTTTTTATTTGGTGTTTTCTCCCTGCCGATCCTTCTTTGTGTAGGTTTTATCATAGAATTCATAAGAAGTCGTGGATGTCGAACCTTCCACGTATCTGCCACCCATCCTGAGGTAGGTTCATCTCCTTCTAACTCAACAGCCTCCGACTCTGCTCCGCAACAACATCGCCGAGAGAAAACCTCGAGCGTCATTCTCTCCGTATCTGGCTACTGCATTATCTTATTAGATGCGGCCCCTCGGAAATTGATGGATGCAGTGCTAACCTTCTCTTTATTGACTACCCTGGAGCATCATGGCACCGACCCTGTTCAAGAAAGCCAGTCAACAATTCGTCCGTCTTTCGTCCTGCGATTCGAAGAATATATTTGAAGCGCCTCCAGGATCCGAATTGAATATTGCAGATGGGTCAGAGTCGCAAGCTTCGCGGAAGTTTCGCAATGGCGGCTCAAAAAGATGGGCACCTTTTCGGGGTGCCTTCAAGAATATGAGAAAAAACACACGCAGTCGTAAGTCGTTGTATTTGTCTTGTTTATATCCCATTGACATGCAGTAGGTGCCGAAGCGTCCAAAGATGCTCATGAATCCCCCGAGGACCAAGCCAAACCCCATTTACTTTTCAGATCTGTCCCAAGACTGGAACGTGGAACGAGAAGTCCTGATGCAAAGGAAGTAATGATACGAAAGTTGGGGTTGCATCCCACGGCTATGGCATCAAACTCTACTTTGGTAATCCGAAACTCCCCAAAACGAGCACGAAGCTCTTTGCAGCTTGTCAATCCTGTTCCTTCTAGTGGCCTAATCACTCCGCCCTCCTCTGAGACAAGCGATACAGTCACAACAGCCGATGAAAGGTCCACAGCGAAAACTTCGATGGAATCATCTATGCTACCGAACTGGGAAATCATGGATAGACGATACAATAGGCGAAATCCATGGACCCGCTCAAGCCCTGAAGGCCGCGCTCTCAGTACTATTCCTGAGGCCGGTGTTGTTCAGGCTCGACCTACCATTGCAACTGTAGAGAGGGCATCCGCCGCCAAGATTTTCCTCGAGACTTACTTCGATGACCTTCTCTATAAACCAAATGCAAGAGCTTTGCGGGGCCAGTGCCTCGAGTCTCAATTGTGCAACTATTTGCTAATGACACCAGAGGAGAAGGAGAAGATTCGGATGCAATTTAGAAGGCAGGAAACGTGCCATCTCAGAGAGTCGAGGGCCATGAGGGCAGGTTCTTTAGCTTACCATGGAAATCAGGACTCCTCCCCCTTGGTTAACAACTACGAGCCACTTCAAATTCTAGGCAAAGGCAGTTTTGGAGTAGTAAGACTGGTACGGGAAAAGCCTGCTCCAGGACATGCTTTTCCCGGACAAGTCTATGCTATGAAAGTCATTCGAAAGACAGAAATGCTACGGAACTGCCAAGAAGGCCATTTGCGGGCTGAGAGGGATTTTCTTGTGGCTTCTGAAGGATCACAGTGGTCAGTACCAATGCGGGCCAATACTACAAAGTCACTGACTGACTGAAGCACCTTCTCAGGGCTGTTCCACTGATTGCCAGCTTTCAAGACACAACGAACCTCTACCTAGTGATGGAGTACATGCCTGGTGGTGATTTTCTCGGATTGCTCATTCGACAAAACATTCTGCAGGAACCTATTGCACAGTTTTACATCGCAGAGATGATCCTTGCTGTTGAAGAGGCCCATCGTTTGAATTTTATTCACCGTGACATAAAACCGGACAACTTCCTCATATCCGCGACTGGTCATCTAAAAATATCCGACTTTGGGCTAGCATTTGATGATCACTGGTCCCACGACGCAGCATACTATAATACTCACCGATATTCTTTGGTCCGAAGACTAAATATGAACATAAATGGTGACGAGACGGATCAAAAAGGCAGTAAGGATCTCCTGAAACATCTTGAGTGGTACCAGTCTCTTGTTTCTGGACTTGACAGACATGGGAAACATCCATTGGCGAGTAACGAAGACTTACGAAGCCTTATCGGTTGGAGAAACCGACACGGTAACCGCACTGCTGCTCGTTCCGTTGTTGGTACCAGTCAATATATGGCTCCTGAAGTCGTTCTTAGTCAGAAATATGACGGGAGGTGTGACTAGTAGAGCATCGGCATCATCTTGTATGAATGCCTGTACGGGCAGACACCCTTTCTAGCAGAAGAAGGACGCAAGCAGACGAAACAAAACATCGTTGTGCGTACGTCCGTATCAACTTGAACGAAGTTAATGACTAACAGTGGCCGCAGGACTTCAAGAAGAACTTCCAGTTTCCAACCAGGCCATTCGTAAGCGACAAGTGCAAAGATCTCATCTGCCGTCTGATCCAAGAGAAGGATACTCGGCTGTGTTCAAGGAGGTATCAGGCCAAATACCGGGATTCGTTCAAATGCTATGTATTTCCCGATGACGCGGAAGATATCAAAGCGCACAGGTGGTTCAGAAACACGCCCTGGGATCGCCTGCAATCAATGCCTCCTCCATTCACTCCGAATCTGAAGAGTGATGACGATGCACACTACTTTGACGAATCTGAACCATTCGAAGACTGGTCTGAGTCGATACCCTCGGGCATCTTCCTCAGATCGGAGGATGTCAAGGAGATACTTTTTGGATTTGATACCCATGTGCAAACAAAGGCTATGGAGCTTATCAAAATCCCGTTCGACGCGGCCAAGCTTCGAAGTATAGACCGTGATATCGATGCATCAAAGGAACTTCAGCCGAACGACAAGGCTACACTGAAGCAGTTTATTAGATTTTATGGCCATAAAGAGCGCAAACGACCAAGAGACATGTTGCTCCGGGATAAGGATACCAAAAAGACTTCATTAAGAATTCGAAAAGAGACGGCTTTCATGGGCTATACCTGGCGTCGGATGAGACCTGGTGGATATATCGATCCAAAAGTAACGGACATGTCCAGAATGGACGAGAGCCAGGCTTCGACACTGAACATTAAGCGTTGAATAAAAAGAAAAGGAAAGCAAAGCAAAGGGGGGCGGTATGAGGTACGAAGGCGTTCAGTCCTCAGAAGCATTGAGAGTAGTATTACGAATAGACATTAAGAGCTAGACCTTGTTGGCGTGTGTACCTTCATCCTGATCCTCATTTCATCATCCTAGCCCTATGCAGAAACATCAAATCATTACCATAATATTGAGCGTGCATCCTTCATTGTGATTTGAACCGTTGGTTGGTATTGCTGTACAAACCAGACTCTGTTAAAGCAGCTGGGTCACCAGATGCAACAGCTTTGGCATTGCGAATCTCCCACTCAAATTCTTTGAGGGCCCGGATCTCCCAAGAGAAGAAGAGTAGCGAGAGCAGACCATCGATAACACCAGCGACCAAGCTAAGACTACTGACTAGCATAAGGACAAATGCGACGTAGTTTCCAGGACTAAACCAAACAGCGACAAGACATGCTAGCCAGACAAGCAAGGCGCCAAAGAAGTGCACACCTCGCCAGTAGCGCTGGCGAATCTCGCGAGCATGGTATTTTTGTATCATTCCCAGAATTTCATCGTAGGTGGACGCGTGAAATGAATCGTGGTTAGAGACGCGACCTCGCCTCAGTTGGGTATCGGGATCCGCAGTCTGCGCTGCGTCACCTGAGTGAATGCTGCTTGCCGGGCTACTGGAGGCCAAGTATGCGCCAGTCTGCAGAGCAGCAGATGGTGTTTCGGAGCGGGGATCAGCTCTGACAGGCAATGGGGAAGGGGTATGCCGGACGAGCGTGGCTTGAACAGCAAAGTGGTCGGAGAGGGAACAAAGGAGATCAGGATGCCGCTCAGTCATTGAAACATGAGCTGACTTCACGATCCAACCAGGAGCGGTAGCAGGAGCATCAGGGTCGATACCTGTCGAAGCAAAGATGTAGTCGAGTCGCTGACCTTGAGGATCAATCGTGTCGGGCGGGACCTCGCAAAGATCACCTCCCTTGAGCCGGTTCTGCTGGTTTTTGTTCCAGCGCCATGTATTATAGACAGAATTGCTGGTTGCACCATTCTCGAGGAGATTGAAGTCGGCTGTCGGTAATGGCCGATGACGATCCTTCTCAGATGGATGGTAGGCAGGACCAAGAGCGCTGTCAGGGTGTAATTTGCGCCAGACGTCATGAACAGGCGCATGCGTTGTTATTACACGGTGAAATATGGACAAGGGTAACATGTTGAAATCACCCATTCCGATAACGAGATGTCCACGTTCAGCAGCGCCGCGCAAAAGCTTGGAAATCTCCCATGACTGCGCAACTCGATGACAATCGTATGTACTTACGGGCTCGGGCTCGTATGGGGAGTGAGTCTAAGAAATTCAAGTCAATTAACACGCTGAAAAGCGATATAACAGATCCAGACTCACATGTGTGTTGAAGATTTCGATAATATCCTTTCTCCTTGGCCCAAAGCGAATTTTGGCGCAAGCAACACCCTTGCCTACATACCAGTCTCCTCTCCAAAATGCAGTTGGTCGTCCATTGAGGGGATACTTGAACATGGTACTCTCTTCGATCGGCCAGTGACTCAAGATGGCCAAACCGCCACCAAAAGCACCGCTGTGGTAGAACTTTCCATAGGGGAGAACCTGACGGGTGTGATGCCGAATGGCTTGGTAATCCTCCTGTGTAAAACATTCCTGCAGGGAAACGATATGCGGTGTAGGGACAGCGTGTGCGATTCTATGACCTATCTCGTCAAGTCTTGCAACTCGCTGGGTCGATATGTAGCGAAGACCCCAGCAGTTGAGGGTCAAGAGGTTGATCTCAGAAGGGAAATTATGAGCATCATCATTGTTGACGGCAATGGTGGAAGGCGTCGTGACATGCTCAGCAGCGTCACTTGCCATGACCATGGCGCCGGTGGAGTATGCGGAAGTAATGGTGACTGATATGTTTCGTAAATATCAGACAGTCGGAGAAAGAGGGTGAGACAAGGGACCTGGCATGGGACAAGTTTTGGATCTCAGGTTGGAGGGAGAGTGGAAATATTGAACGTGGCGCGATGCCTCGGCTGCTGGATATTAGTTAATTAGATATGAGGGCACCGGCCAGGTGTCACTGGTATTAGTGGAAGAGCCTAAGAAATAAACCGGCAATAGTACAAGCTAGTTATGATCAAAAACAAAATTCTAAAATGAGGAAGATGCGATGGACGGTCACCGCCAGGAAAAGGAGTGATAACACGCGACGCGAAGGAGTTTAATGTGATAATAATTTACAGAACACCAATTGAACCAATACCACGCCTCCTTCTTGTTTGGGGACACTGCCGGTACTTGTGGTCACCCGGACCATCCGCTCCAAGGAGGGGCCGATACCTGTGGGGCTGATTACCGAACTGGAGGTCTACGCTACTCCGTAAGTTGATATTGAGATATAGATGTGGCAGGGGTGGAAGAAAGTCGAGTACGGAGTAATAAAGCAGTGGTGATGGAACTACTAAAGTCATTAGGTAGCCATTTTCCTCTTGATTTTGTTCTATGAGAAGTTGGCCTTCGGAAGCAAGAAAATATCAGACCATGACATAGGGTGTTAAAATAAACTTAACAAAGGGTATCCTAAGTCTATACTTAACTTATCCTAAACTTACACTAAGTTATCTAAGTCTTTTTATTATTTAGGATCAAGGTCCTGGAATTTCCTTCCTCCCCTAGATTAGCATCATGATATTTGTTAGAGATTGCGTGTCTCACTAAGGTAAGGTACCTATTATCCACACCTGACGGCAAGATGCCAAAACAAATTCTTCATATTGCTTTCTGACTTTAGACTACCTAAATCAATGACCTAAGTCTTTTTCTCTCTTAGGATCAAGGCCCTAAATTTTCTTGCCCCCTCTAGTCCAGGTAGCACTCTAACTTACTCTAAACGGGTCCAGCTCTCGTTTTGAACTCACATAGAAGCTTCCAGGAACCCTGCAATTCCGCCGGTAAGATAAAGTTGCCATGCCATCAGATTCAGAGCTTAATCCTTCTCCTCACTCTTTCACACTCAATCTCAGCTGCCACATGCCGAGCTTCATCATTGGTTCGATACCCCTCATCGAACTTGAGAGGCGCCATGCGTCATTCTTGGGTATCCATCATAGAACCATCTGGTAAAGTCCAGGCATGCACGGAATTCTTCACTTATAACCAATACTGCCCAGATCTATATTGACTTCCTCATGTCTAGTCCAACCATCGACTATTAGTTTAACCAAGAATATCATTCTCCTGATAGTCATAACATCTAACTTGTAACTGTTCATCTACATTCGCAATGTCTGTAGTCTTTGAATCTCTTCTCATCAAGTTCAAACCCATTCTGGTTGAACACCCCGAATCCCCTCCTGCTTCTTTCTCATCTGTGACCGATCACCTTAAGTCAATTCCTGGAGTCGAGTCCGTGTACCTTGGCAAGCCTCTCGAAAAACCCGATTACTGGGTTCTGGGTATCCGTTGGGCCTCGCGCCCTGCTTATGATGCCTTCGTTTCCGGCTCTGCTGCCACGGATTGGCATGCCTCTTTGCGCGCCGCGCTGGCCGAGCACCCTGTCGTCAGTCCAATCGCAGAGTATACAGGTCATGCCGAACGCGCCCTCCATGCACCCGTTACAGAGTTCTGTACTTGTTGGGGTGCTGATGAAACGTTCATGGAGGATAACATGAAGCCATTCGTCGTTGCTTGCGAGGAGGGTGGCTTGGCTGGGCTTCATGGCTTGGCTTACGGCGAATTTGCACAAGGACAACATGAGAACCCTTCAGTTATTCCTGGCCGAGCATCTAGGCTACTGATGGGTTGGGATAGCAAAGAGGCCCATTTGCAACATAACAATAGTAGAAGTGATAAGTCTCATTTCTTTGTTGCGCCATTAGTACTGACTGAATTGCACCGCAGCAATTGACGATAACGTACACTATCTGCTTGCTCGGAATAAGAGCCTTGAAACAGTGAGCCATCTAGGAAGTTGTAGAGAGCCCGAGCAACTAACATCTCATGTAGTATCATGTCCCTTTCAAAAAGCTCTGAGAGACTTAAGTTCAAGCATAAAGGTTGCAAATAATATCAGATTGTTATTGGATTAAGTAGAGAACAAAATAACACTGAGTCAATGCGCCGTCGAAAATCAGATACCTTGAAAGCTGTCACTTGTCAATGTGAGGCTCTCTCTTCCTGCCAATAAGCCCCGTCTTGTTTCCGTATTCGTCCCAATGAAATGCGATCCCGTCCTTGACACCATTTCTATGCCCTTCAACCATCCTGCGACTTTCCCTACCCACCCTTGAAACTTCGTCTCATGTGGATAGAATGGTCTTCTCAAATTTCTGAACTGTGCCCGGTGATCTGATATCGCCCTCGTTTTGAACCACCAAAATACACTACATCGTCCTTTTAGCCTCTGGATATCTTTGCAAATAGCATTCTGTTCGTCCTAGTCCGTTGATCGCTCGAACGTCATTGTAACGACATCGAAAATTAGATACGATGTTTCTCCGATTCTGTATCAAGATTTAAAGGTTAGAAATTTAATTCTTGCTGGGTCTGGTTTGCACCTCACCAAGTCGAGAGTAAAGCATGTACAATGCCATGCGGTTACATTCCTCCGTTCCGGTAATGGTCACCAGTCGCTCGTTACTATTGTCCTGCGGCTCATTGATCTTGATTACGCTGTTGCTCATCTGGCGGATCTCATTGATTTTCTGACCACCCTTGCCGATGATAGCACCGACCATGTCGTTCGGGATGTAAATTTGCTGTGTGATAGGCCCACCGGGGATGGCACCGCCCATGGGCTGAGCTTGGGGAGCACCAGCATGAGGTTGAGGACCAGCATGAGGGGCCATGTGCGGTTGGGCATGGGGAGCTGCGCCATAGGCACCTCCTCCTTGAGCACCGCCATAATGCATAGGCATGGCAGGGTTGGCCTGAGCAGCTGCGTGGGGGTACTGCTGAGGATAAGGCGCGGGTGGCATGTGGTGAGATCGCCGGTCGTTGTGGCGGCCGTAATTTTCACTTCGTCCGTAGTGGCCCGAGGCCGGTTGAGGTGAGTAGGGAACAACTTGCATGCCGCCTGGGATCGAGCCAGCAGGGGCGCCGCTACGGGTTGCGTAGGCCGACGCAGCAGGACCTCCAAACCTATCATTGAGTTGTTCGAGAAGGGTGCTGCCAACATAGTAAGTTGCGATATGGACAGCATCAGCTACACCCATCACTACCAGCGATCTCTCACTTGACATAGGCAAGCATGAGTCAGAAGCGTTCAACCGAGCACCAGATGCCTCTTGGATCTCACGAATACGGGCACCACCCTTACCAATGATGGAGCCGATCAAAATGTGCGGAATGAGTAGCCGCAAGGGATATGTTTTTGAAGACGCGGTCGAGGATTCGTTGAGGGGTTCGTTGTTCAGTGTTCGGATGATCAAACCAAAAGCCTGAATTGATGTTAATTTGTAAACCATGCGTTAGGACAATCACCATACCTTAGCTACAGCGTCCACTATGCCACTAACAGTAAGAATACGTTCAACGGCCCCTTTTTGGTAGTCGCTGACTGTACACTTAGCGTTGGAAAGCTTCCTGATGTTGGAAACATTCTCGCCTCCCTTTCCAATAACGGTAGCTGCCTCCGGGCTCGAAATAACAGCGCGAATATGAATCCATGAGGTTTCGTCATGGGCAGCAGCAGACGTTACAGCGTTGGATGCAGAGGCAGCAACCGTGGCGGCAGCGGCGGCCTTAGTGTCAGATGCATGGTCCAAAGTGGCATCGTCATCATCTTCAGACTTGTGGGCTCCATTGACCTTATCATCATGGTCCTCTGCAGGGACGTCGGTGGGAGCTTCGGGGATCTCAGCATCGTCGTCGTGCTTGTTTTTGTCAAGAGCAGGTCGTTTGGCATCAGGCTGATCACCAGCGCGTGAGGGCGAAGAAGCTTCTTCCAAAGGGCGCTTGGCCGACTGGGTTGGTTGTGTTGGGGAAGCAGACATATTGAAATCGTTATTGTTCACGCGAGTTTAGTCTTTCTGACAATCGACAATTTGAAAACGTCTCGTTCTTTCTATTGTTCGTCTTATATACACTCAGGGGTTTTCGAAGGAAAACGTGCTGGTGTAGTGACTTTCGCTGGGTGTGCTTCGGTGAAATACTCGTGAAGTGACTTATGTCGCGTAAATACGATGCGTGTTGCGGGCTGAATGGAAGGAAGAGGGATTCGAGATTCGGGCTCAAGAGCGGACTCCAGAACTCTTTCAGCGGGCGTCGAGTAATTACCCGAGAAGATCTCCTAGATATAGGCGGGAGAGGAAGGGCGGAATGATTGTCTTGTGATGCAAATATTGAATAGTGGTGAGGATAGGTGAAGCGATCGATACTGGGACGGACTTCTTAAAAAGCAAAAAGAGGCAGTGCTCAGCTCAAACCTTCTGACCCGGACTCGAGGTTTATTGATCGCAAAAGTCGCCAGATTCCAAAGCACGGACTATCTCGCGGCGAAGTGTTGGAGGATGAGAAGCTGAGACGAGAGAAGCAGGTTCTCAAATGGATCGGCGCGCGGTGTTTTAGAACTTTCGCTGTCGCAATGGATCCCAATATGAGGGAAGGACCAATCCAAATCAATCAGAGGAAAAAGAAAAACAGAAAATCTCAGAAACGATTACGAGGAATCGCTGAGAATAGAAAAATGAGTATTTCACGAGAGCAATGGCAGGTGAAAAGGGGTAGAATGAATATGACACGACAAAAGGTCGATGGTTTGGAGTGAGGAGATGGGAGAAAGCCGGAGAAGTAGCCCTGCGAGGATCCATCCTGGGTAAGGTAGGTGCTAGGCATGGAGCGCTTCGAGATGTCACGTGCACCACCTCGATCTGGGCTTCAAAGCTTGGGCCACGTGAGTTCCGGCGCTCCACCTAGCGGTGATACTACCTAAGGTAGGTAGTGACAATCGCGACCGACGATATACCTAATTACTGTGGCCCTAGACCTTTCTTTTTGACAGCCAAACAATTTCAAATATCTCATAGGTACAAGTGTGATGACTACGCTTGTCTCTCTATATCTGAAGGTCTCCAATTAGTTGCATCTGAACAACAATTGCCTGTCTTGAACAGCTCCTTGGAGGACGCGAAGTGACATATCTTGATCACCTAAATCCGTACATTAGGACCTTGGGTGCCTCCATCCTCGCAATTCTCAATTCTTCTCGTACTCTAGAAAAGCCAAAAGCCTTGCCCATTGCTTGAGCTAGTTGCATGAAACCCACGACAATGGACTATAGGTCGCAATCTACAGCAAAAGAGGAGTACATGGCCAATGTTGATCAGACGTTGAGAGAACTTCAAGAGAGAGTCCAACAACATGAAAAGGAGTTGGAGAAGGTATTGACGCGCCGAAACCCACAGTAGACCAATGGCTAATTTCTTACAGCTTCGTTCAGAGCAAAGCCAACCCCCAGAGTCTGCGGCTGGACAGGCGCACCTCATACAAGTGGCTCTCAAAGAGGTGACTGTGTCGGATCCCTTTCTCCCATCGCCAGGATCGCTGTTACCGACGCTGTTAGCGTTCCGCAAGACTCACCAGACCATTCAAGAGTCCAAATCCTATCTTGCCTCTCAACGTTCAGGTCATGAACAGCTGTCGCGTCAGCTTGAGGTGGATGAAGCGCGCCTCAAAGATCAAAATCTCCTTGGCGATGCTCTGGCTGCGCGCATCGTGTCGCTACGCGATGAAGTTGATGCGGGTACTCACGTCACCCCGGGAGAAGGGGCAAAGGAACTATTGCAAGAACTCAGGGCTAAGAAGAAGTCTTATGACAGGGAGACGTCAAAACTCATGAAAGTTCTCCTTCGATTCATCGACAGTCAGCTGGCACCCATGCTTGCGGCAGAAGAGTTAGGAGGGCCTGTGGTTGGAGATCTTATAGGTATTGATAGAGATGATTTGGCCGCCGGGTTTAACGCACAAGGGAAACTCAGAAAACCAAAGGACAGTGACGATAAAGAAGATAAACGGCAACGCAGAATCGATGAGATTTGGGGACAGGCTACTGATGAAGGCACTGGGCGTCAGGACGAGATTGCAGTTGCAGCTGCAGATATGAAGCAACTGACAGAGGAGCTTCTCAACACGCTTGCTGAAGCACAGGGCAATAATTCAGCATCATATGTGCAATTGTCCCGTGAAACTGCGGCTGCACGGTTTTTGGTGAGGTCTAAGGTTGCACAATTCCATCCTAAAGATGCAACAAGGCTCAAACTGGTGGACTTCGGACGAGATCTGGAACCCTGAGTAGGTACCTAGACACAGATATAATGAAAGTCTCAGGAATAACCTTGTCTGTCTTATAGTTATGTTTCTGTCAAGTCACACAGGTGATTATTGCCACCATTGAGAGAAGTTAATCTCGCGATTGTGATTATGGAGTCGGTGTACAGTATAATGAGTTAGGATAGCTCATCATAAACCAATAATTATAGGTGTATAGATAGGCCTAATAGACTTCCACAATAATATATACGCGGAATGAGGTCCGGCATAGTATAAAGGCAACATCTCTAGAAGAGGAAAGAAAACGTATAACCTTAATCCTAAATGACAAAAAGACTTAGGTAACTTAGTATAAGTTTAGGATAATTTTTGCTGAGTTTATTTTGACATCTTGTATCAAGGTCTCATATTTTCCTGCTCCCCAAGGCCTCTAAATAATAAGTCCTGCTGATTGGTTATTCTGTAAGTGATTACGCACTAGATATGGAACGCCAGAAACAGCACAGATGCCGAATTGTCTGTCGAATACAAAAAGTAGGTGTCTTGACACTTGTAATGAATTACAATTATGATGATAAGCTTACGAATACCGTAGCAAAAAATGCTGTTAGTTAAGGAAGACTACTACAAACCCCAGGCTATGTCAACATGATGGGAGAAAATCGATATTTCTCGTGTTCTTTAAGTTCAAGGAGCGTTACCCACCCAACCGCGTCGCGTCTGTCCTGGTCCAAGCTGGCTGGCCTTTAACACCAGCTTCAGATACAGTATCCACGACAATTGCTTCCCCATTCTCCCACCTCGTATCCAACAATGACCTCTGAGACTCTCGTTCCTGATAACTCTGCCGTTTCTTCACCTCCCGCTAAACGTGCCAAGACTGCCGGTACAATGGAAGGTCCCCCACCACTGCAGATTAAGAAGCTTTCCGACAAGGGTCGTTTGCCCACCCGTGGGAGTGCCTTTGCTGCCGGCTATGATATCTACGCTGCTCGCGATACAACTATTCCCGCCCGTGGCAAGGCGCTAGTTGACACTGATATCAGCATGGCTGTGCCTGCCGGAACCTGTAAGTACATAGCCAGCTGTAGTCCTGATCAACCAGCTTAAGGCCAGCTTTCTGACAAAATGATGAACCCAGATGGACGCATTGCCCCTCGATCAGGTCTGGCTTCCAAGCATTTCATTGACACAGGCGCTGGTGTCATCGATGCCGATTACCGTGGTCAAGTCAAGGTCCTGCTCTTCAACCATAACGAATCCGACTTTGAGGTGAAGGAAGGCGACCGCATTGCTCAACTTGTTCTAGAGCGCATCTACACCCCCGAGGTTGTCGAGGTCCAAGAACTTGAGGAGAGTGTCCGAGGCGCTGGTGGCTTCGGCAGCACTGGTTAGATCGTCAAGGAGCATAGACTTCTCTTCTGCCAAGTCTCATGAATTAATGAATTGGGGTTTGGGCCCATGCAATAGACTTACTGTAGAGGGTTGAGGAAGACTGATTATGCAAGAGAAGTTCTCAGAGTGAATTATTTGACATTCAAAGTCAGATGTGAACCCTTGGATGGATTCATGACCAGACATCTATTCCAAAAATTTCCCACCCATTTCTATTTAATTTTTGCCGGTTTCTACTATAGTGGCCATTGTAACAGATGTGTTATTTGCAGTTGAGACTTGTGGCTGAGAGCTTAACTCAGCGGACAGAACTTAGTGGCCATTGTAACCTTGGACAAACCCTCTCCCATTAGGTCTAAATGGCCTTCGCAAGGTATTGCGTCGTGGGCGAGCGTAAGCAGTCCAGGTTCCTCACAAGTTGAAGCTCTGCCGCCTTACTCTTTACGAGGTGCGCCTTAGTTTGGTCAATTCGATCCTCATCTTTCATGTCGTCCGTTGTTCGTTCAACCACCCTCTTCATGCCCTCGCAGGTCTTGGATAGAACCTCATGCATACTGCCAAGGACCTTTTCTGCAGCGCGTGCAAGGGGTAGTTCAACAGCCGATACCGAATCGTCGCTAAGCCAGCTGGCGGTATGCCGCAGCCGCTCGTCAGCATGGAAGACAGCCTCACGCATGCGGATTACCATAAGAGCGCCAAACATGTCGCCTGTACCACTGAAATAACAATCGATTGATGGGAAGACAATCTTGAAAAAGCGAGCTTTGCCAGTAGATGTCATGGTTGAACCAATAACAGAGAGGTGCGAAGGCGGATGGTCTGGCGCCTCAAGATTGACTGAAGTAATGACGACATGAGGAATCTTGTACTTGTCGTGGAGCACTTGAATAGCCTTTCGGAGACTGTCGATATCATGGATTTTGACTTCTGAAAGCAGCCTTTTCGTAGAAACTGTCAGTTGGAATCTCTAAGGTCTCGGCAAATGCTCTTAAACATACTCGGCCTCGAATTGGTTTGGAAGAATCAGATCCGCATCGTGGATGAGCCTCTTGTATGCTGGCACCACTTCCTCGGAGACGTAGATCTTTCCATTGTCACCCATAACGGGGTCGAGAGCCCAGAAGAACTTGCCAGGTGCTTTACTTGACTTTTCCTTAAGTTCACGGCCTATCTTACCGACCGTATCGACGGCTGCAGCGCCTGGGATGTATCCAGAAAGCATCACATCAAAATCATCTAGGTACGACTGCTTCAGTCCATCCCAGAGATCCATGATCTCCTGTGCTGAAACTCTCGTTCCCTTCCATTGCTTATATCCGGTATGGTTGCCTTTACAGGAGAAGTCCGCGAGTTAGAAACCTGGTTTATTATTTCACTCCACCGATCGAAATGACATGAATACTCACTGAACTGCACGGTGTTGAGAGCTGCGACATCACATCCCAAAGACTGTAACACGAAGACGGCAATCTTGTTACCGACATACCTAGTGCATATAAGTCACTGTGACCCCGAGAGAAAGAGAAAGATAGCTACCCAGAGACAACCTACAGCAACGACGTATCAGCCTCGGTTCAAGATGTTGAAAGTGACGGAATATTTGATGGCATACATACATGGCTTGCCACAGCGAGAACCCGTGTATCGGGTATTGTTGGGATGGTGGACATGTTATCAGAAGCACTAGTTGAATCCTCGATCTCTTCTTGATGTTCTGCAAGCGTTCTGAATAGAAGTCTACGCAAGCCTAGGTAACCAAAGATTTTCCTTGTGAGACGTCACTGAACAAAACCTCTCAGTCGGCGTCAGCGGACGGTTGTGCAGTAGAAGCCTAAAACACCGGAGCTGAAATGAAATGAGAAGCCTGAGCGTTATCTGTAAAGATTGAAGGTGCAGAAGAGAAAATCTGTCGGTGACCCAAGGAAGTAAATTAGTCCTGGGACTTGGTTGCGGCGTCTTTTGAGCTGTATGTCGCTCGATATTAGTCACTCACTACCTTAGTTAACTTGGAGAAATCGGGTTAAGCCTGGAGTATTAACAAGCTGCCTACCTACTTACCTGAATGTACAAAGTTTGGAAAATATAAACTTCAGAACACCTATCTCCTTGCTTAGTATCGAAATGAATGAGGAATCGATTGATTAGCTCAAATGCAACGAGGGCAGCCTTTTCTCTAGGCTTTTGAGCTGATAGCGAAGGTTACGAGTGGCTTTCATTTGGTTGCGTGCCCCGCCAGCCTTTGCTACGATCCAATGCGGTAGTCATTGCCCCGCAGCTGGCTTCTTGTTGTACGAAATATAGAGCCTAGAGAGCCTAAATCCTCGTTATCTCCATAACAAACGCATTCGTTTTCAGGGTGACTTGGTTCCACGCTTCTTTTTGACCAGCTCATAACGCTAGGTAGTAACCTGGGAATGGCCCCAGGTACACAGTTGCTGTCCCTCCAGAAGCAAGCAAACTCATAACCTTGAGGTATGACTGGGGTTAACAAAAAAAAAGATCAGTCTCAGTTCATTTTAGGCTTTGTCAACTAGGATAGAGACCAGCAGTTTTCTTGCCCCCTTGGAAGTTGGCTGTAAGCAAGACAGCTTCAAATTGGAACTAGGGCTTGCTTCGAATATATTATATGATTACCATGCCAGCAGATTGGCAGCCTGGAACGCTCAGGTTGCTTAGTATAGAATGTGACGCTAACCTGGCGAATGGCACAATACTCCATGCGGGCATAATTTGGGTCAAGTCAATATCAACTTAGAGAAGCACGATCTCATATTATCATTTATCGTCATGGTCAGCGAGGGACTAAAGCTCCTGACTTGGTGCTCTTATATTCCCTATCTAACCCGTTCGTTTACATTTCTTTTCCTTGGCACACGCCTTTGATGCCTGCAAGAGGGCTTCAAATAATCAGATAACCTTCCTGGCATCCGCATTTCTTGTATTGCCCTCTTTGCCATGTGTTTTGCCGGAATGGTTGGATTGTATCATTGCGACCGCAAGCGCCGAGCTTCTGCCATTTAGCAGGGTGGTGTCGTATTGCATTATGGCACTCTTCTACTCCTCATCGCCAATCTTGGGCGCAAGATAGAAACGCAGATGGCTTTGACCCTGCAGATCGTACTCCACCAAGAGGGGTACTTCGTTAGAGAGCTTGATCTGGACCTGATCGGAAAGGCCAGCAGCCTTGCAGAAGTTGACCAGGTACTTAAGGGAGAAGGTGAGAGCGACAGGTTCGGTCAACTCAATTTTGACACTTTGTTTGGGTTTCTGGACATCATCATGGCTTCGAAGAGTCACTGAGCCGTTACCAATATCGCCATTGCATGCGAACTTGACACCGTCCTTGGAAGCTTCAATCATCACTGCCAATGTGTTAGATAGCAATCCAGTAGCCGGGTATGAAGCGAGCTTTGCAAGAACTAACCTGATTCTGACATAGCCATCAAGTCGGTACAGATGCGACGAAACTCGGCAGAGGGCATTGCAATTGTAGCAGCATACTCGGTGTCGGGGATGCCCAGGTGCTCCTGGTCAATGTCCATGAGCTTGAGGTCATACTCGCTGATGCGGTCGTTTTCAGGGCTTTCGAATTGCATGTTCAACACGTCAGGGGCATCCTCAGCCTTAAGCGTGAGCACGTCATTACTCTGAGCAGCGCGTAGGACTTTGGTCAGGGAAGTGAGGTTGACACCGAGGGAGATATTACGGTCGCAGCGGAACATCTCGAACGATCCAGCATTGAGCAACATGGAAACCAAGGCAACATGGGAGTTGTCCATGGCCTGCAGCTGAATGCCACTGTCATTGCAGTCGAAGTTGCAATCTTGGACCAGATCCTTGATTGCATCGACAACCTTCTTCAGAAGATCAGCTTGAGCAAGTCGTGATTCCAGCATATCTGTTTATCTGTTAGCATACCACTAATGCGTTCCCACACGAGACGTGAAGCTGTCACGCGTAGATAAAAGGGTGGGGTGTTCGCTACTCGAGATGACTGACTGACTGAAAGGTTTGTTGGCAAATTGTAGCTAGATATGGACAGGGAGTATGAGCAAAGGATGAGAGAGCGAAATGGCTCGTAAAGTAAGGTGTGTTATGGTTACGGAACGAATATGGGAGGTTGTCTGGTGGATGAAATGCAAGATGCAGGTAGCAATGTGCTTTTGTCGCGAAATTGCTAGGCTGCTTTACGCTAGCTGGCAGGTGGGGAACCACTTAACGCGTGACCATCAAACAGCCAACGCGTCGCGTTTTAGGCGGATGCTAGTGGAGAACTCAGGACTTTGATCCTAAATGATAAAAAGACTCATGGTATTTTAGTATACCGTACTTAAGTTGAGGACAGGTTTAGTATACTTTTTGCTGAGTTTATATACCTTAGTTATTTTAATCGCTTATTCTAGAGATCCAAAGTTCCGACTAATAAACAAATTGTATCTTCTATATATCGATACAGACATATATAAGGTTATACCTTGAGAGGAATGTTAGTCCAAAATACCTAGGCACCTAGAGACGCATGCCCACCTCAGTTCCTGATTGAGAGGTCCTCAATCTTTTGGCCTCTATCCACAGGGCAGGTGCGAACCACAGAAGTATCTTTGTACCCAGATAGGTTCTGAGCCTCTTGCCAGTTCTTCAAGCGACTGGATACCTTAAAGCGCCAATGGTCGTTAGAGAGAAATATAGTAATGCCAAAGTTCTCTCTAAGGTACCTTAAGAATGTATCCATACCTTACAATGGCCTATTATGTACATAAGGGATGTAGCTATCATACATACTATGTTACCAAGAAGAAGTCCCCCCTTCATCATTTACATTGATCGAAATAAGTAGACCGGCAAATAGTAACGAATGATTTCCCAAGAGGCCAATCCGTAGCGCATATGTCTTACAGCTATCGTCCATAAGGGCACATTGGTGCGATTGTGTGTCGCCAAAAACCTGATCCCCGAGAATGATGATAGCTAGCAAATAATACAAAACCAAAATCCCCAACCCTGAACCTGAAACGCCGCAGCCATCCATGGCTTGTCTATAGAATAGTGTCGTTTATAGAGAATTGTGCGTGTCGTCGTGACGCTACCTGTGCTTGACATATTTATGTGTCTGTGGAGCTCGAAAGTGAAAATTTCATAAGTCGATAGCAATAATAAAAAAACCGGTTCGGTGTCGATTCAGACGATTGTTTTGTACTCGGTGAAGGCAGAAGAAGGCGATTGAAAAGTGTTGAAGATAATGATCGTGATGTTTGTTTCATAAAATCGATACCCCTACATTGACACAATCCGACCTGCTGGTGCGCTGGCACGAGTTCGAGGTCGTAGGTTAATAACTGTCTCTAGCTCCCGGAGCATACCCTTGGTTGCATCAACGTGCTGTCGGGCAAGAGCCTTTTGTTCTCGTTCTTCCCGAACCTTGACTATTCTTTCTTCTCGAGTGAGCATGCTTCGTGGCCGCGGGAGAGCAACGGCTTCAAAAACTTCTGGTGCCTCCTGTTCAGTTGAACCAGCATACTCAGAACTAGGCGGAGACTCGCCAGTCAATGCTTTGAGAGCTGCAGCAGCCCCACCATTCTCGTCCACAGTAGTCAGTCCACTAAGAGAACTAACAGGCGACAGCAGAGTACTCATGGATGAAAGCCTCTTCTCGTTTCTATCGATGCCGAGTGCCAAAGCAGCTCTACCCTCTTCCCATGCGGTCATCAGGTCTTTCAGATCCATGCCGATGGACTCATATTGCGCCATTAGATTCGGTCCGAGCTCCGAGATGTCGTTCGAATCGTTTAAAGTTCTATCAGATTCTTCACGAAGAAGCTGCAGCTTTGCCTGTAGGCCCCTGATTCCGCTCGATAGTGAATTAAGTTTCCGAAGTTGAGCCCTCCAGCGCTCCCGCCCAGGCGTAAGGGCATTCTTTGGTGTAGGGGAAGATGGAAAAGCTGGAGAAACGTGAGTATATGGCCAATAGATGATGACTTGCATCGTATTCTTACTATCTTGCTCGCTGAGAATGCTCTGTATCCTAGCATGAGCTGTTTGAGTTGAGCTGTTCACGCTCAAAAGAGACTCTACGGCCGTTGTCCAACGAAGTAAATCATTTGCATCACTATTGGCATCCAGAGCAAGCAGTGCGCAAAGGAATAGTTTCCTTATGGTGGAGAATCGAGCAGCCAGAATTTTGAGGGTTCTCAAGGATTCGGGATCGTCCAAATCCTCATCACTTAGTCCTTGACGGGCGTCTGACATGTCGAAGTCGGTAATGTCGTATATATCATAATATTTTTCCAAGTCTGTTTGCTCCGCAAATCCGTTGACAACTGTACAAACCTGGTTGTAAGAATCAAGAACCTCTTGAAAAGAATGTCTCAGGGCTTTGCGCAGCCGGACACAACGCCGGGTTTGGGTGCGGTCTTCTATACGGCTGATTGGCGGCAGGGGAGCGCTGCTGTAAATTGTTCAGTGCATGCGGTGGCAAGGAAAAGAAAGACCTACAGTCTGTAACCTCGAGACACTAACTCGACTTCTTGTATGAGAGAGATAGCTGCACCTGACGCACTGTCAAAGTTGTGTGAGTTTTCCACGAAAGAAGTGATTTCAGACAGCGATTGCGATCTTCGATACCGGAGCCATTGTCGTTTCATGTAAACCTGGCCAAGCAGGACGGCCGCTGCGCAAAGCACGAGAAGAAAGACCAGCCTCTTCTTGGTGACACCACGGCCAAGAACCCAACTCAGAACAACCGCGACCGCAAGAGCGGCAAGAACTGATGCCAGAATTCCCTCTGTGGACAATAGGGATTCGTCTTCGTTCGTTGACGGGCTAGGCCCCCTGTTATCTAGCTGCGACTGCCCCAGGCCCGAATGGCCACTTAAAAGCTGAGACGCAATGATTGTATATCGGAATTGTTCGAGAAATTTGGCGTTGTCAGCTCGGTCGATACTCGCTGCAACCGCAGCCTATGGCAGGTGGTTTTAGCAATCGTTGATAAGTCACACCAGTTCGAGGTGACATACCGAATATTTCCTGCTAGCAGACCGCAATGAGGAGGGCTTAGGAACTTGCAAATTAAGCCCATTAGGAGCCTTATTTCGGAATCTTGGTTTAACTAAAGGTCGGCCAGTGGGTGCGAAGGGAGATGGACTGGATGGCGGTGATGGGCTTGATCGACCAGCGGATGAATCAAGTTCGGGCGTTACTGCACCGGGCGCCCAGTCAGCCTGGGGCTCATCTCCCCCATCTTGAGATATGTTAGTACACAAAAGGGAAAGCGATGTCGCGCGCAAGGGAGAATGATGCTTGCTCACCTCTGAGGTAGTCGGCGAACGGAGTCTCCTCATACACCACGGGCTCCATCTAGCTTCTTTGTGACGTCGTCGGTGTCGATAAGCAGTCACACAGAGCCATCGAGCGGTGCTGATCGATGCAGAGTGAAAGTGTCGTATGTGATATCTTGTTCCGATGTTGATTAAACCAGTACGAGTATTGTGTTCAGGAGAAGGCGACAAACAATATGGACGGATTACGGAGTATTAGACGAGCGCGAGCAGGGACAGGCTGGTTCGTTGATGTTGCCAATTAGGGGAGCTCCACGCTCACCGTAGTGGCCAGCCGGAGCCGCGGCAGGGATCGTGTGGCTATCAAGGGCCTGTCAAAAGCGCCGCAACCTTGACGGAAAGTATACGGACCCCGGAAGCTTGAAGTTTAGCCTTGTCAGATGCAATTTCGAGCCGAACTGATACTATTTATGCAGTCAACTGCGGAAGACGTAATAAGGTGCAGGAAGACGCAGGGACGACCCAAGACACAGCGTATCAGCATCTGACAAAAGGGGCTCCAGAGCTTTTGAACACATGTTCGCCCCAAGAGGAAGAAAAAAACCAAGGCCCCAAGTCCTGAAGTGACAAAAACAAAGCCGGTACCTGCTGGTGGGTAGTCAGATAAGTCGAATATGAACTCTAGATGCCTTTATCAGTGTATTTTCCAGCGTCCCCTGCGCACAACAAAAACTTCAGTCATTAAGCTACGATCCAAAATTCTAAAGGACTGCTAAGATACACTAAGCTTAATTCTTTCTGTGACCCATCGTGCCTTTGGATAGAGATCTTGAGTTTTCTTGCCTCCTCTGGCACCCTATTCGGAGTCTCAAGTCTTGTTGCTCACCAAGGGGATGCAATAAAACTTAGGACTTCTATCCTAGGTGACAAAAAGCCTTAGGTAAACTTAACATAATTTAGTATAGATTTAGAGGATCTTAGACTACGTACTCTTAGCACCTTATTAACTTAACGTCAGAAGTCTTCTTGTACCCTGGGGCTCACCTCCCTCAAGCCCTTATGGCAGAGCCAGGAGACGCTAGATGTCGCCAGGGACTCATTTGTGGAGCAAGACAGACAGACAGATAATGATTGATAGCGCCTGAGGCATTTACTTAGCTAGCTTATGGAACTCACAGAACCTGGGGTAAAATCATTTTTCTGGTTGGCCAGTTGTGTACAAGCCAAATGCTTTGTATTGAAAGTTCTATCACCCACGCACCTTTACCTAGTACTTACCTTATCTAGGTACCTTACCTTCCAAGAAACCAGCTCTACGTGGATTTTGCGCAGAGCATACCACGATGCTGACATGAACCGAATTCCGATACTGCGTCCCGTGATTCGAGGAATTCCAATGCTTCGACGATGCACTATCTCACACTCTACCGGCGCACGGGTGTGTGCCCTGTTGCAGGCTCAGCAAGTGGCATCTGGATCTCCAATACCCTATTAGCCCAAGCCACGGAGCGATTCCAACGCTTCGACCCAATTCCTAGTCGATGCTTGAGCTCATATGCCGGGCCTCTCGAGAGCCGACGTCGTTTGGGCAAGCGACATATCGTTGCCGTTGTACCCAATTCTCATGTTATACCCTTTCCTTGGAGGATCGAAGTGCCCGTTAATCTCGGCGAGTGGACTTGGGAGGCTCCTGTTGCACCGAATGATCGTCACCAAAAAAAGATTGGTCTGTTCGAGCGCTTTCTCAGGAACCTCGAGGACATGGGGCACGAAGAAAATATCAACCTTGCAATTGCTACACCACCGCCGGAGGCGGTTATGGTGCCCGCAGCATTGTCTCTCACATCAATAGAACAGGCCCGTGGTGATATGAACGAACGGCTCGCCAAATTTTACAAGTTCGAAGATGAAAGCGCATTGAAGAAGATTTGCGAGCCCTATGTTATTCAGATCTTGAAGATGGTCGAGGAAAGGACGATTTCCAACGACGACCTTGTCCAAGCTCTCGATCCGTTCGACAATCATCTCAAGCAACGAGCACCGGCCAAACTTCTTGATGACAGGATTGCCAAACAATGGGTCTACATAATCCATGCTATGTATCGCACCCGGACCACCTCAGCTGAAGATTTGTACGGGAGCCATGTTTGGCACCAGTGCCTCAAAACAATATTGCATATGGCACCCCAGCCCTCTACGTTCCATTGCCTTGAGGAACTTCTGAGACTTGTTTCCTTATACGAAAAGATACAACTAGATACAAATGACTACCTCGACCTAATGCATAGTCATAACCGACTGGAAATGGCACAGGGCGAACAATATCCTACACGACCTATATCATTCCGCCTTTTACGCCGCAGTATGCAGTTGACTCGATTGATTTCTGCCCGAGGTCTGACACAAATGGAGACATTTGAAGCTTTGACTAAACATTGCTTTCAGTGCGTCGACGAGACCACAGACCAACGTACGTTAGCTTTTCAGCTGTTGTTGAAATTGGCGGCAGTCTCAGGTCTCAAGGCGGGCGAATTTTCTACCCTCGCCAGCAATGTTCACAGCATCCAAGATTGGGTAGAATCAGAAGTTTGGCAATTCATGGCTATTCGTCTTATGAGCACGACACAGGGAGGAATACGGCCTGAGCAATTATACAAATGGATTACCGGGCCTACACAGTTGCACTGCTGGGCAGCAATGCTTCAAGACTCTCGCCATAGTGAAACCAAGAAACGCATAGCGAACTTGAGGGCGCTTACACATACCAGTGAAACCTTTGGACACCTTGATACATTGATCAAGTCGGTTCGACTGGTGAACGATCGTCATGGGGTTATACAAGATATGATGAAGATGGAGAGGGACCCGTATTGCGCCGTCATGATTTGGGAATCTTATAACGCAGGGGCGTCAGTTAAGCATAAATTCCCTTGGTACATGTGGGCACGACATGCAGAAGCTATAGTAACGCATCCGGACCTACCACCAGACCTCATCTGGCAGATCGCCGAATTTTGCTCATCAAAGACTGCTACCCGGCTTAAAGCCCCCATCGTACGGAACCTTGTGTTTATGATGGACTTCCTGGAAGAGATTTGTCAGTTCTACATGAAAAAACCCGGCCTGACAGCCCGACAGCGCCTTAGATATATCGAAACCGCTATCAACTGGGGGAAAAGGACTGGGCAGCATATGTCGCAGCCTGCGATACAAACTCTAGCTGAGATTCTGCTTCAGGATCTCGAAGAGGGTAAGATGGGTCGCAAGACACGGCTTCGTTATTTGGTCAAAAAGATTGGGCATTTCTATGGAAAAGAGCAGGCAGTAAAGGTTGCCACCTCACTCGATGGGTGGAGATGGACCAACAGGCGTAGAGGGGGGCAGTTACCACGGCTGCCAGCGCCAATGAGGAATGCGCATTTCAACTCAGAAGAACCAACCAAGGAGCTCTCAAACTATTCAGTGCAACCAACTCTGGAAGAGAGCCTGAAAAGACCCCTCGTGCAAGCATGGGAGCAGACTCTGCCACCCATCGGACGAGTCAGGTACGACATCGAGAGCAAGGATCCTCGAGACGAGGACGACAATGGGGTGGAAGATGAACGTACTTTGGAATCTATCATGAGGGCTCAACGACGAAAGAAAGAGGCCATCTCTGGGATAGGTTCAAGCTTTTAGGTAATGCATGTCGCAGTTTATGTTAACACATAATTTGGTATTTGGCAGAACTCATAACTCCGAAGAATAGAGCAACGAATAGAATCGCCCTTGCGGCAGTAGATAGCTTTTGATACACATGCCCGGCAATCTCGTTGAGGATAATAGCTAATTTGGATCTATGTGATGCAAGGCAACTTGCAAGAACAAATCAAAAGGTGTCTACGGAGGAGGAAAACTCAGAACCTTGATCCTGAATGACATAAAGACTTATTAGGGCACCTTTTGCTAAGTTTATTTTGATGCCCTATATTATGTCTGATGTTTTGCCTTCTCCCCGAGCGGTGTATCAGACTATTGACGAAGAAATCATGAGACTGTGTCATTCTTGAAGCTAATTTACAGAAGAAATTCAATAGATACTGCAAGTCTTGAGCGTCCATACATCAAATTTCATTGCAGACACAAATAACTAGCAAAAGAAAAGCGACAAAATATCATAAGACGTAAAATCGAAGATTGAACTACCCTTGGTCAACCCAAGCATGACGTGAAAAGCAGACACGAAAAGCAAAACACAAAACATAAACATAAAACATAAACATAAAACTGGGAACGTGAGACCATTTCCCCTTCATCCAAACCAGAGACAAACAAAGGAAATCCTTGCTAGTAATGCGATTGTCCCCAGATTCCAAAGACCAAAACACCGCCTATATCCTTTTCCCAAGTGGTATCTTCCCATATCCTGTATCCCTTAATCTACATAATCTACTTCAGTTTGACCCATTGTCTCAGTCACAAGACTAATATGACTCCGAGCGCCAATGGAAGTGCTTCCACCATCACTTGCGCCACCAAACAGACCCTTGGAGCGGGGCACAAGAACCTGTGCAGGGCATACCACTATCTCTTCGTCGCCTTTTCCATTATCATCCCCCTTTTTGACGACAAGGGGGAAAAGCACAACCCGAACGATGGCACCTTGTGCCTCAAGGTCTTCATTTGAGGTTGTGATGCTGCCGCTTCGTTCGTTCATCATTGATGCGTTGAACTGAACTGTCGCGGTAAGTTCACCGTCCGCGTCGTATTCAGGGCGCAATGGCGGCAGCATCATATATTCAGCTTTTTGCGTCCGCATCTCGATCGAGAGACCAACGGCCTCTCTCATGACACGCCGTAGCTGAGATTGAATTTGATCTTCCAAGTTCGACGGTGGTGGGAGGATCTTACACAGTGTTTGGAAAATGGCCTGAACAACGGCCTCTGTGTCCAGATCACGTTGGCGCTTGAAACTTTCGCGCTTCGCCAGTAAAGTCAAGGTAACGGCGCGCCACTGGCGTACCGCTTCGATGGGGCCGACTTCGGTCAGCAGCTTCTCTAGTGACTTGAGCTTCTGTCGCTGCTCTCTGTCCATACCAAAAAGATAGCGAGTGAAGACAAATTCCCAAACCATGTTCATGGTCATGGACATGAAGATATCGCGTCTCTTCACCCGGTCCCGGAGATAAACGTCGACATCGGATCCATCAAGTACGGCGTTATCGAGTCGATCAATTGTCTTCTCATCATTGATCTCACTTGTTAAGCGGCAGGCGCGCATATCAGAGAATTTAGAGAACCGAAGCACCCATTGCTGAACATGGGAACAAAGTTGTTGGCAACGATGGTCAAAATGATCCTCATCGCGGATGTTAAGAAAGTGATCGTTGCCAGCCTTAGCTTCTAAAATCTGGCGCTGAAGGTCGCGAATTTTCTCCTTAGCAGAATCAAGTTTGGCGCGAAGCTCGGCAATTTCTGCGTCCTTTGCCTCAAGAGACTGTTCAGTGTTGCCTTTTTCGCGTCGAGCTTCCTCCAGCTCACGCGCGACAGCGGTATTGCGACTCTCAAGATCAGTTACACGGCCATTGTCTTTGCTTGCAAGCTCGGCGTTGGCGCTTGCAAGACCGTCGTTGACTTCTGAAAGTCTAGAGACTTCGTTCTGAAGAAATTGTAATGAATGCTTGAGATTGTCGATTTCGGCATCGCGATCGGCTAAACTGCTGGCGGCTCGTTGACTGAGGCTCGTCTCAGCCATAGCGCGGGCATCGGTGAGCATTCGGTTCTCGGCCATTAGCTGCTCGACCTTATTCTCGAGTTCAAGGACCTGCATGCTTTGTCGGCGGCGCATGCTGTGTGGTCGGGTTGGTGATCGGGGTGAGCCGATGCGACCCTCGCCAAAGCCATCCTTTGTTGTTGTTAGTGCCATATTACATTAGAATAAAAGTTACTGATAGACTCACATAGACGTCGGCCATGTCCTTGGCACGGGCGCGACCCTCATTTGCGACAGGCGTGGAACTGACGGGTGCGGCGGTGGTAGTGTTTTGTTGACGAAGAGCCCGCAAATCACTGCTCATTCGCTTGTCAACACGGCGGAGCGGCGGTGTGGGGGTGCCTGACGAGCGGTTGATGCCTGGGCTCTCAGGCCTCAACCTAAGCGGCTCCGGGGTCCGACGACGAGAGAGGCTGGTGTTAGAGACAGTTCGACGCCCTGAACCCTCAAGACGAGGTGTTGACCGACGAGAAGGAGTGGCATTGTCTGAAGCACTTCTCTGACCAGAAACTGACGGTGAAATTGGATTGGGACTCGTAGTCGGAATTGGAATTGGTGTTGAAAGCTCAGGTCCTCGTAGGGCTGCCGCTAAGCCCGCACCCGCTGCAACGGCGGCGACTGCCGTGCCAGCTGGAGTCAGAGCCCCATATTGTTTCTTCTTTTCTGGCTCCGGTGTTGGTCCAGGTAGTGCAGGCTCTCGCAACACCGGTGTACCTCGCGGAGATCGACGAAGTCTTCGCTCGCTCGGCGGATCGGGAGTTTGCAACACCGCGCGGTCTGCAACTGGCTGCATCTGATTTTCCCTTTCAGCCCAGTCTTCGGTATGTAGTCCACTGTCGCGTGAAGCCTCATGACTAGCAGGTTTGCTTCGCCTGAGAGTTGCTAAATCCCCTCCGAATCCGCTGTCACGATGTGCCTCTTCACTCAAGCGTCTACTTCGTCTCTGGAAGCTCGATGCGTCGCCAACAGGAGCGCTGTCGCGTTTGGCTTTTGGTGTTGAAAATGCATCCTTGACTGGCTCAACTTCGGCCTCGGGAACCTCTGGAACCGGCTCCAAGAGTCTGCTTGGCGATCGGCGTAGATCACTAATATCCGATTCCGATCCCACCAGTGGTGCAAATATCTTGCTATCCTCTCTTAACAGACCGCTCTTGGGCTCCTCAACGTCAGATCCACGACGAAGAAGAGGCTGAGGGGAGCTTCTCAATAGCTCCAATTCTCCTTTGCCAAGCACCGGACTTTCCATCGTGTCTGAAGTTTCAGCACATAATTGCCGCGAAGTTGAATTGTGCTCTTTCTTCGGGTTTGTTGAAGGACCTTTTGATGTACCAAGAACTTCCGATGTTCCCTCGTAGCTCTCCGAGCGCTTACTCTTTCCTGGCGCATCGAACAACGTCTCGTGAACAGACGGTGTGACATTGTTTGTCTTTTTCGAAGCTTTTGGTTTTCTCTCTGCTGGTCCGCTCTTGTCTTTAGCATCTGTAGCAATGTCATGATGCCTGTCCTTGTGGTCAGCACTACCACTAGCGTGGTCTTTTTCTGGTAACTTCCTCCTCGCATCCTGAACTTCTCGGTGCGCTGGGGTTTCTGCCTGTACCCTTTTGTCAATATCTTTCGCATGTAACTTGGTGTCATTTGAGTCTCTTGTTGCTGCTTTCCCCTCATTCTGCGATTCCTTATTCGCTTCTTCCAGTGCCTCATCCCTGCTTTCGGGCTTCTTTTCTTCTTGTCTTGCGCCTTCATTCTTGTCGCCCTCTGTCCAATCCCCGAACATGGCAGAGCTGAACGTTGCGGCGGTGGCTGCAATCATTCCAGCAAAAGTCGATGCACTGGGCTTGCTGGATTTATGCAGGCCTGGTTCATCTTTCAGAAAGTCCGAGATGGCGGCTGTAGCTTCTGGGGAGCGTGCAAGCTGATCCGTAGGTTCTTCTAAGGCTTGTGGGTTCGCATCAGGAGATCCTTTCGGAAATATGGAAGTCGACTCGGATTTTCTAAAGACCCTCTTCCGTTCTTTCGCATCCAAGGTTTGTTGTGATGATGATCTGTCAGTCTCTTTCAGCTGTGTGGCCTCATTTGCAAAAGAGAACTGGGCATCTCGATCAATGGAAGGTGCATGTTCCGAAGAGACTGATGGTCCAGCAGATCTCGCTCCCAACCCTATTTTCTGGGCTTTCTTCATTTCTTTCTTCAAAAACTTGTCAATAGATTTGATGTTAGGCGGCGCTGTCGCTGTCGCTGTCAAATTTGATGGCACATTAGAGGCACTGCTTGTCTCTTCGGAGGCCACGCCTCTAGAGGGTGCATCTCCATTCGATTTTGTCTCCTCCGACCAAGCCCTAGTGGAATGACTCTTAGAAGCTGGCGTCATCTCCGTACCTTCGTTCACTGTCTCATGGACAAGTGTAGTTGCCGGGATATGTCGCAGGGTGGTAGTTGCCACAGGGGGTTCTGGGTCTGTGCAACAATCTTTTGTCGGAGCAGGAGCGTTATCACTTGTTCCAGGACCTGATGCAGCTTGAGCAGCTGTATCTGGCTGACCTTCGATTGCCAATTGGGACTGAAAAGGCTCGGTATGGATTACGTCACCGTCCTGTGGCTGCTTGTCTGTTTGTTCTTTATTCCCATCTTCCGTCTTGACCAGTATTGGCCGTGGATCGTCTAACACCTCCGTTGTCGCAAGCTCTTTGGAAGCCAGGGCATTTGGTTCTGAGAGAAGGTGGTTGTTGGCGTGATGGCCAGAAATAGCTTGAGCAGACAGCACATCTTGATTCCCTTCTCTTGCTGCCTCAATAGATCCATGATCTGTTTGCTTCTGCCTCGTTTTCTTTGGGGCTAACTTTACAAGCGGATCTTCTGTGGCAGCGGGTGAAGGTTCAAAGAGCTGTCTTGGTGAAGGCACGGCAGATGCATTTGCCTCAACCTGCACCAGCGACGGCCCGCCTTTGCCAAAAGCAGAGGATCTACCTGTCGATGTCGGTGGACTTTGTGCAGTTTTGACAGTGGGTTTTCCAGTACCAAGATCTTGAAGGGGGGTATTCGCTTCTTGTTTCTGGGCCATCATTGAGTCAACAACAGGGTCGTCCCTGGGTTTACTTTCGAGGTGCTGTTTTCCTTGTGTGGCCTGATGTGTGGCCTGATGCGGTGCCTGGTCGGTCTCCGAGGCCTCGGGCACAAGTGAGAGGTTTGGCATAACTACTTGGGCCCTATCATCAGAATATGTATCATCCAGAGTCGATTTGCTGCCGGAAACTCCAGGGAACTCGATGCGCTTCCGGACTGCTAGCTCTGGGGAAGCTTTCTCTTCTGTGATTAACGTCTCAGAAGCGTTGCCCGTCTTTATATTCTTGTCATTCTGAAAATGCGGCGCAGTTGAGTCTTCCATCTGAGCAACTTCCTCAACTTGCTTTGATGATACATTTGATTCGTCAGGCACAGCGGGGTGACAATTACTTTCGATCTCAGTTGCGGCTGTCCTAGCCATGACCCCGTATGGTGGTTCTAGCCCCAGGAAGATGTCGCCCGACTCGGCTGGTGCTGCTTTGTTATCAACCTTAGCCTGGTCAGTGGTTGGAAGCCCAGTTCCTGGCTGGATTCCATCAGGATCGTTCAATGTTGCATCAGCAAGCTTTGGCTGGTTTTGAAATTCCTGTTGTCTTTGGGCATCTTCCAAGACTGAACAGTTTTCGTTGACATCGCTTAGTGCGACACGAGTAGTATCTGCATTCGGCTTCGGCTGCTTCTTCTGTTCTTTCTCTGGAAATATGGCATTCTCATCGCCCGGCCTGATACTGATAAGATCTTCGTGGAACAGCTCCGCCTGTGCATCGAGGAGAGAAACATCTAATGCTTTCTTTCTCGAATCAGGGGTATCTGTCGCTGATCGCATAGTGACATCGTGCTGAGGTTCCGTTGACTTGAACAACTCCAGGTCCTTAAAGCTTGTGAGGGTGCCTGTGTGCATAGCTTCATCAGGCTCTTTGGCAGGAACGGCTCGTAGGCTAGAGTTTTCTTCTGTGTCCAAATGGGACCTGGGAATCTCAGCGGAGTTATCAGCGTTACTGACTTCAGCCGAATCAAGGCTCGTCGCTTGTTTGGGGGATTCTTGTGGAACTTCAGGTGCTGGATGGTCAATCATGGTTGGGGTGTGAACTGTTGATGGGGCGAATGAAACCGCACCATAGTTGTCCCAGGGCTTGCTGTCAATTTGATGCTTTTGAGGAAGCTCAGTAGAATGAAGGCAAGCTTCGTGATCCGCCTCAGCCCTAGTAGAATTGGTTGGCTCATCGCTGTAGACGAAATTCTCGGCTGGAATAAGGGCAGGCTCATCGTGTTCCCCGGTTTCCTTGCTCTCCTCTGGCAACAAGTCAGATGCTAGAACTGGTGCCATTTCATCGTTGGCTTCTCCTGTTCCATGTTGCGACAGCATCTCTACCGCACATGTAGCGCTGTCAAGACCCACATGGGTCTCTCGAGTATACCTGGACGAGTGCTCCAAATCTGGTGGTGCTTGGCTAGTGGGCTGCTCTGTCTTCATTTCTTGATTCGGCTTACTCAATGGCGGTGATGATGGAATTTGCACGCCATTGCTTCCCGGCTCCTGTTTGTTTGCAATCTCAGGCAGTAGAGAGCCATGAACGTCTTCCTGCATATTAGGCGTGGGTTGATCTTTTCCAGAAAATACGGGTGTCTCTGCTATGGTTGGTGTCTCGGTCAAAGTCTGAATTTCATCGTCCGCCTTTGTGTCGTTGCTCTTGGTTTTCTGTAGAGGAGAAGGTCCAGTATCGTCATTCAGCGGCTTTTGTTGATCTGGTTCAGTCTCGTGGATTGATCGCATCTCAGGTGCAGGCACTGCGTCTGCGAGAATGCCCTCGTGGATGCCATCATGGCGAACCTCGAAGGTCGTTTTCTTCCCAGTATTTTCTTTACTGGCAGATGTCCTTGACGCCTCCGGGTCTTCCGCAAGTTGTGCTTCACTACTACCACTGACTGGTTCGAATTGAGATATAGGAGGGCTAGTTTCGGACGCAGGTTCGGGCAGAGGTTTGCCAGTTGAATGAGTCGGTTCGAAAGAAGACTGAATGATTGGGTCGAGACCTATCTTTCTAAGCTTCTTTTTCATCTTCTTCCTGTCCTTGGAAGAAAAGGCCTCCCACTCCTCGACGGTAAACTCATTCTCAGCTTGCTGAACGCCTGAGGAATGAGGATGTTCATCGCCTGTGATGTCCATCACCTGGTTTGGAGAATCGGGCGAAATCGACGCTGGTATTTGTCGAGACCGTGGATGCGCCGTCGCGAGACCTTCGGCCACTTGGTTCTCAGCGGCCTCATTGAGTTCGGAATCTTGGACGCCTACACCGTCCATTGCTTTGAGTGCACGATGAGAAATGGCAAGCTCATGAGATGGTTCAGAAGAAGGATCTTCCTGATGAGATTCGGAAGAGGCTTTTGTCGTGCTCTCCTTCGTAAATTGATCTTGTTCCTCATTTTCTATGTCGGCAGCAATCTGAAGAGGGATCGTTGATTGGAATTCTGCGACAGACACAGGGTGACCAGATACTCCCAAGCCTGCCCTTGGGTCGGACGTTGATGCAGCACTAATTACCAAGTCTGCCGGAGGATTCCCAGATGTTATCAATTCATGAACGACTTCGAGGTTTGGAGCGATATCGACATCTGCGGATTTGCTTGGCTCCTCCACCTGATCGACATCTTCATGGAGGGCCTCCTGCTTATTCTTGTTCTTTTTCTTTTTCTTCGACATCTTTTTCTCCGCTGCGGACAAATTTTCGGGGGCCTCAGTCATGCCATGGGCAGGGTCTGCTGAATTCTCTAAAAAGACAGAAGTAGCTGTAGGTGCTATCTCTGAACTGGATGCATCAGTAATCGCTTGAACGGTGAGCGAGATAGGTGGAGTTTGCGACTGTTCATGAGCCTGTTGAGAGGTTGAGTTTGGCCACTTGGGCTGGGCGGGATTGTCAGGAATTTCCAGACACTCAGACGCTTGTTCAGTGGTGTCCGGCGGTGGCGGGCGATCCTTGGAAGACTCTATGTCCAGGCGGGGTTGTTCAGCTGCCTTCGTTGCAATCTGCTGTGGTAAGGACGTGAAGATATCATAGGCAACGGTAGCAGAAGCAGCTTTGTTTGTAACACCGAGTTCCCGGGTATGATCTGCTTCGCCTTCTTTGAGACCATATAGAGCACCAGTGTTTCCGCCGACGGAATCGAGGTCCGAATAGGAGTTTGCAGAAGCTCCAGGAAGCTGTTGTATAGACTGGATATTATTATCAGTCGCTTGTCCTGGTGCAATTTCATCCTCAGATCCGACAGGCGCGTCTGTCAATACATGCTCATTTAACGAAGGAGACTCGAGCACCGTGGAAGCAGCAGCTTCCTCAGATAGGCTGACACGTGTGCTGTCTGTCGTATCATTCTTCATTTCGAAAGAGGGCAAGGGATCTTGGATGAGCTCTGCCGTGAAATTCGGCTTGGTTGCGACATCGGCCTCTTTTCCCGCCTCAAATTTTGAACCACAGACCTCAATCGTATCAACACAATCTTTGAGTGTCTGTCTCGGCAGAACCCAAGAACCTAATGAGGCATCGATTCCCACCACGCTCTTCTGCTCAATTGCACTGTTAGTAATTGGGCCTTTACCAAGATTAGCGACTTGATCCTCAGGATCAACCTCCCGCACAGGAACAATGACATCTTGTCCAGGGGCTGTCTGCTCAGATTCAAGTTCCGATCCCTGAATGGCGGCATCAGCTTCAGGCTTGGCAATGGCTTGTCCAGTCGGAGAGTGAATATTGGTGCTGTCCAGAGATTGAGTCTCATTTTTGGAATCAGATTCAACTTCAATGACGGGCTCAATTATAGGTACAATCTCCTCGATCTCCGGGAGTCCTTCTTTCTCATTCTTAAAGTCAGGCTCTGGGTCTGCCTCGGTAGAGCTTTGAGCAACAGGTTCGGATTGAACCTGGGGCTTTAGTTCAGATTCCAATCCAGTTTCAACCCATGGTTCCGATAGTGCCTCTTCAGAGGCACCGGTTTCCTTGGGCGTCTGTGTTTTGGGCGAGGAATCCAAGGCAGCCAGAGCCTTGACTTTCTTCAACTTCTTGATCTGTTTTTTTGACAAGCCTGCAAATTCCTTATTGTCTCTTAGTTCCTGTCCCGGTTCCGATTCTGGCTCCAGCTTGGTCCCGGACCCGACATAGGTTTCAAGATCGCCAGCTATGCTCGTATCCTCCTCCCGTTTTGTACCCTCAGTAGATCCTTGGCTCTGTGCCTTATCCACGGCGGCGGCGGCGGCGTCCTGCTTTTCCGGATCCGGAATCATCTCCGGCTCCGTTGGACGGTTGGTCTCGGGGTCCTGCAGGATTTCAAAATCGTTGTCTTTAGCCTTCTTCTTTCGGTCGGTCTGGGATTGACTGAGGCTTAACCCACCCCGCTCGTCTTCAGGACCAGCTGGTTCTTCGCTTGGAAGCTCTCCAGAATTACCGGTGTCTGGTACATTGATATGGTCGACTGGAGGAGTCATTTTATCCTCCAAAGCAACGGCTCTGTCAAGTGTCTCGTTTTCATCGGTCTGCTTAGGGGTCTCATCGTGCGCGGCTTGAGGATTTTCGGCTGGGACATTGATTCCAGTATCGACCGAAAAGTCAGCGTCCTGAGAAGAGGTAGCAAGGCCAGCCTCAGCTTCAGTTTCCTGGGTTTCTTCAAGAGCAGCTTTCTTCTTTTCGGCCTTTTTCTTCTTCTTCTTGTCCTTCTTTGACAGTTTCGCCGGTGAATCGGGTTCCTCGACTTCGGGAGGACTTTCGGAGGGAGGCTCATCGGGTGCTACAATATCAGGTTTGTCGGTGGCTGGTGTTGGTTCCTGGACAGAAGGGGTTTCTACGGTGGTCTTGGCATCAGCTGGCTGTGTCTGCTCTTCATCTATTGGGGTAGTCTCGACAGTGTTTATCACTTCCGACTCCATGGGAGGCGACGGCTCATCTCGATGGGCAGGTGTTTCTGTAAGTTCAATACCACTTGATTCTGCAGTCTGGGCAACGTCGGACTTTGCTTCTTGCGAAGCAGAGTTCTTGGCTGTATCAGAGATCAAGTCTTTGAAAGTTGACTCGGGAGGTTCTTGGAGTGTGGTTTCGGCTTCAGGCTGCTTCTCCGGCTCGTCAGAAGAAGCAGTCTTCTTCTTTTTCTTCTTTTTCTTGCTCTTCTTATCGGGTGGGGTCTCTAGCTCGGCCTCTTCCACAATAGCAGCCGAATTTGCTTCAGGGTCGCCCTCAATGGCCGTACTCTCATTTGCAGGCTCCAAGGGATGGTTCACAGGAGGTATGTCAGGCTGTTCGGCATCCCCTGATGGCACTTCATTTGACACCTCCTCGGCAACTAGCTCAGTAACCTGTACTTCGTTGAGGCTGGCTGTAGGTTCATCGAGGCGCAAGGGCTCGGATGCTATGACAGGCGGTTCGCTGTTCTGTGTTGCTGCACCTTGACCTTCCTCGTTCTCAACAAGAGATATTGATTTCTTCTTCTTCTTTTTCTTTGACTTCTTAGTGCTCGCCAGCTCTGAAGTGTTGCCTTCAGGAGCTTCTGTAGCATCTTGAGGCTCAGTAGTCACAGGCGTGTCAATAACAACAATGTTTTCCTCGGTCCCTTCTACGGCCGGCGGGGCCATTGCCGCCTCGGTGGTCTCGGTCGGTTGTCCAAAATCTCGAGCCTCACTTTCAGTCGAAACTTCGCTGGCACGGACTTCAACGACATCAGGAGGCCTGGTAGTGGGCACTTCCTCACTTGAATGTTGTTTATTATCATCCAGAGTGCCCTCAGCCTTCTTTGATGTGTCGATTGTTTCAGACTCTTGTTGGAAACCTTCAGTATTGCTGATGTCCACTGGTTTCTCGGAAACTGGCTCTCGGACTTGAGGGACGACTGATGCCGCTAACCTTTGAGCGGCACTCTCTTCAAGAGCAGCAAGACGTACTTGATCCTTCTTCAGAAGTCGCCCTTTCCTCTTCACTCTCTTCTCGAGGAGAGCTTCGATCTCTGCCTTCTCGCTCTCCGCCTCCAAGTTCCCAACTGCGAGAGAGGGTTCTTCCTTAGCAGCTTCCACTCCCAGAGGATGAGCATCTGGTCTCCTTGGAGGCAGGGCTTCCTCAAGAGGGAGTTGAAGGGAAACATCATCTGTAGCTAGTGGCAGCTCATCTAGTGAATGTTCATTCACTGGCTTCTCACTCTGTGCTTCGCTTCTTGTTTCGGGCCCAGCTGACACGTCTGCTGTTTGTGGTTCATCCCTGATACCAAGAACAGTTGAGTTGCCAAATGCGGGTGTCTGTTCTTCAGTTTCAGGCTGAGCTGGCTGGCCATCGGCTTGGAGCTGTTCTTTCAGCTCGGATTTAGTTGGTTCATCACTGATGTGCGCCAATCCTTCGACTTTAGGCTCAACTGGCTCTTTTTCGATCCCAGATTGGTCTGGAACGTGATCCTCAGCTGAGTAGTCAACAATCTGTGATCGTTCTTCGATTCCAGGTTCAGCCGGCTCAGCGTCACGTGGCAGCCTTTCCTTAGGCCCATGCTCAGACGACTGATCACCAGTCTGCAACCGCTCGCTGGTTTGCGGTCCCACTGAAGCAGTATCCAAGGGTAACTGCTGTTGAGATTGGTTCTCAGTTAGCCTATCGTTAAACTGTGGTTGGTCCTTAACTCCTGATTCGTCCAGTACGCCATGTGTCGACTCATCATCAGGCTTCTGGTCGGGGAAAGCATTTTCAACAATAGAGTCAGAAGATTCAGCCATGGGATCTGGCACCAGAATATCAAGATTCTTTCTGGCAGACACTACTGCTGTTTCGGCACCTGATATATCCTGGCTGATTTCAACGTGCGTAGTAGTGTCTTTTGTCTCTTTCTCGGGAGCCTCATCCTGGCTAGGTTGGTTCTTCTTTTTCTTCTTGTTTTTCTTGGCCTTCTTCTTCAATCCCGTTGCGTCAGGCTCATTAGTTTCGCCAGTTGCTTCCACACTCAACTTCATACTCTCTCCGCCAGTTGTCTTGTTGGCATCTTCTTTGATCACTTCTTCAGTGCTGGCTTCTACGGGCTTTGTACTCAATTCTGAGCCTGCTTCCACAAGCCTCACATCCTCATTCTCGACTGGAACAATAGGCTTTTCTTTGACAAGCTGACCAAGATCAGCCTGATCTGCTATTGTTGAATGCTTGTACGTAGCCTCAGTAGATTCATGTACTGGGGGCTTAACATTACCAGCCATAGTTATCGTCGAGGAATCCTCTTGTTTGATTTCGTCAGACTTGATTTCAGTAGAAGCTGTTGCCTCCACCACGCTTGTTGCCGGATGACCTATAACATTATCTTGTAACGTTTCAGCGGAGTCCTCCTCAACAGCTGAGATCAGGACTGTCTCGGTGAGTTGTCTGTCCGTGGTGGTAGTCACTTCATCTTCGGCAAGGATGTCACGGTTAGCATCCCCTGTAGCCTTGACTGATTCGTCAACTTGGGAAGATTCCAGTCCATAAGAAGTTCCTTGAGACTCGTCTGCCGGCGCATCTCCTTGCGAGAAGAGTGGTTCAGAAATCTGGGGCTCTAATAATATGGTGCGACCCGCTTTGTTGGCATGCTTATCGGGAGCGGTATCAGCAACGGAAAGGTCTGGCTCAACATCGGCAACTTCTGGGTTTCCAGCTCTTAAGCTAGTAGTCTTTTTATCTCTGGGAGCGTCATGATCAAGTTTCGGTGTAATAATATCAGACCTGGTGCCTGTTGCCGCTGACTCATCAGCACTTACTGCAACAGGCTGGGCCTGAGCATCAGGTTCAGGTTCACTCGATTTATTTTGTGTCTGCGCTTGGTCCCGGAATCCCCACATCCTCTTGAAAGCGGAAATTCCAGCCGTAGAGGGGAGTGCCCGAAGAGCAGATGGGAAGTATCCTTGACTTTGTCTGTCTTTTCGTGCATCTTTGGCGGAAGTCTGGGAATCACGAGCGGTCGCATGATAGTCGACATCATCTTTGGACTCAGGGTCATCAGCCTCGGGAGCCTCGACCGGAGAAGTCTTTCCACGATCAAGAACTTGATCAGTATCCTTTGATGACAAAACAAGCTGTGTGTCCGAGGCCTCGTTGTCTTGAGTAACATCGGTGGGCTCAGCTACCACAACTGGCGGCTCTTCCATCGAGCTTCTGTTGATATCCTCAACCGCTTCATTGTGCCCAGCGTACTCAGCTTGCAGAGGCTCCTCTATTTGAGGTATCTCTTGTTTCTCTGCCACTAGCTCATCATCGGCTCTCGCGCCCTTCTTCTTCTTTTTCTTCTTCTTTGACTTGGGCATAGCGGCGCTGTCATCCTGTGTTAATACAATGGGCGATTCGGAAGCCGGGTTGGAGGTTTTTGTAGATTTATCCGGTGTCTTCTCTAGAGCATCTACACTTTCAGCCTTGGTATCTGGTTGGGCCCAGGCATCGAATGCATCTGCATCGACAGGATCAACAGTGACCTCTGGAAGTGGTTCCGCCATAGAACCTGAGTCACCATGGGCAACTGTTTCAGATGATTCAGCAGAGGGTTCAATAGGCGCGACTGGCTCCGTCCAAGCATCAAACGCATCTTTTTCAGCTTCAGAAATTTCAGCTAGACCTGTGCCTTCAACCTCGGTGACTGTTGGCTCTACAGAAATTGCTTCCTCTTCAAATGGCTGCTGCATCTTGCTCTTCTTCTTTTTCTTCTTGCTCTCGGATGGAGACACCAGTTGCTCTTCAAGGGCCGTTTCTGCGATAGGTGAAGCAGTGATGGAGGTCGATTCCGCGGTAGTTTGAGCATTGGCAGAAGATTCGATTACGGGCTCAGGCTCTATCAGTGGTACCACAGATTCGGTGGTGTTATCGAGCCCTCTTGAGGACTCTTCCGCTTCCCGGTCCGCCAATAAGTTCGAATCAACTGGCTTACTTTGCTCAACGACTTCCTGAACCTCTTCAGACTGTGCGATCTCATGCTGTTCCTCATGCGAGACCTCAGGCTCTTGGAGCTTCGCGGCTTCAGTGGCGAAAGGGACGGTAGGAGGATCCTGAGAAGGTTGAGGTGTAGATTGGGTGGGTTCGAGTTCAACCATAGCCGGCTTTGTTTCAGAAGCTTCATTCACTACGACACCCTCGTCGCCTAGGACGGCATTGTCATCCTGGCTAGCAGCGGGGACAGGAACGTTGAATGAGTCTTGAACGATCAGCTCAAGTCCCTTCTTCTTCAGCTTCTTCTTTATGTTTTTCCTATCCTTTGCGTTCATGGTTGACCACTCATCGGTGGTAATCTCATTTTCTGGACGCTGGGCAACGGCGTCCCCAGGCTCGACGAACGGTGTATGCGAGTCTTGAGTAGCAGGCTCCGTATGGACAACAACAGCTGATATTGATTGAGGCTCGGCAATAGGGTTGGTTGTCCCGGTATTGGTGTGGCGAGGAACATCGATAGTTTCCTTTTCTTCCACAGGCTGGGCGGTGGACTTTGTAGTGGAATCACTTACTGAAACTGCTTCAACAATGGAATCCGGGACAAATGTGCTGTCCGGCGCTCTGGTGATTTCAGTGCTTTCATCAGTAGGGTCGATAGCAGTTTTGCCGTTCTGGCCATTGAAAGGCTCAGTTGTCTCAGGGCCTGCTTCCTCAATTGCTTGTGTCGGAAGTTCTGGAGACAGGGCTGTGACATCCTCAACTGCGGACCCAACTGCGAGTCCTCCAGTGCTATCCTCTACTAAAAAGTCTGCAAGAATAGGCTCGAGGACTTCGGCATTCGCACCAGCGGTTTCATCTTCTTCGGGAGTTACAGGCTGTTTGAATGTGGCAACCTCGGCGGAAATTGTAGAATAACTAGGCGCAGTCTCACTCGTGGCTTCAGTGATAGGCTCAACAGCGGGCTCAACAGCGGGCTCAACAGCGGGCTCAGTAGCAGGCTCAATAGTAGGCTCGACGGCAGGCTCGGCGACAGGCTCAGTAATAGGCTCACCGGTAATAAGCTCAACGGCACGCTCAACAGCAGGCTCAGCGGCAGGTTCAGCAATAGGCTCAGCGACAGACTTGAAATCAGCTTCTCCTGGTGACATTTGCTCTGCGCGACCCTCGAGAGCGTCCAAGAAATCTTCATCAGCAGAAGTAAGGTCATCTGGTTTGTCTGCAGGTGAGTGAGTTCGTTGCTGGCCTTCCAAGAGACTATGAGAAGCTAAGGCTGTAGGAATAGCTATAGCAGAAGCCTCAAAGGGCAGTGGTGCAGCAGAGACATCGGTTTCCGTTTCCTTGCTGATGACTTCCGCAGGCATCGGGAGATAGGTCGTCGGTTCCTTTTCATGCTCTCTGGCACTGTCAGGGGAGAGAGGGCCCGGGAGCATAGGCATAAACTCCGCGCGAGGCGTTGTTTCCTGAGATCCTGCGACAGAGTCCTTAGGATGCTGCTCCGATAGCTCAGTATCAACACGAAGATCAGGGCCGGTAATATCAAGACCAGAGCCGAAATAATCGTCACTATGTTTGAGGAACTCGGATTCGGGTGAGTTCCTTGCAGAAGTCTCGCTAGGTTCACTCGGTGGGAGCGCAGGCAGCACTGAGCCAGTAGTTGGTTGTTGGTGTCGTGAGTGTTCAAGAAGATACAGTGGCATGATTTCCCGACTGTTGTCCCAGGATGTTGGTCGAGCTGCTCGCCTTGACATGACCACGGCATCCGAATGAGACGTTATAGGGGAACTGGCAGGGGACGCCTTGAAGCTAACAGGAGAGGCGGGGTTTGACCTATTGCCCAAACGAAGGGCGATAGGAACAGCAGTTCGGCTGGGTGATTTTGTGGGCGTGTCAAAAACGCTACGACGTCGCTGATGGGTACGTGAATCTCGCCGAATGATACGCTCCTCTGGGGGGGTGTCAGGCCTGCTGTCGGGAAGAGGGGGTAGTTCCTCCGGACCAGAAGAAGGGCTAGTTGGTTCGCTGGGAGGTAGAGGAAGGAGGTCGCCATATTGAGGGTCAATGGCTGGTTTGATAACGCGGGGCACGACTTCGGGGTCAACCAGTTCGAAGCTGCGCGCGCGAGGCCGGCCATCACGAGAGATAGAATTCTCGTGATCTGATGAGGTCTCAGCGGCGTTGGAACGAGCAGCATCAGACGCAACAATCGCCGCTGCACTCGCTAAGCCGACACCCGCGCCAAGGGTGCCGGCATTATCTAAAAAAGAATCCTTCTTATCCTTGCGTGATTTGAAGAGGCTAGAAAGAACACTGTTGCTTGGTCGCTTCTCGGGGGTTCTGCTTTCTTTGTACTCCTTGTCCCGGCGAGATGAGCCAGGCATGGATGCAACTGATTTCGCGTCATCATCATCATCGTAACGCGAAGACTTGCGTCTATGTCCACTTTCGCGCCGACGGTCATCTCCATGTGACTCGGATACAACAGAGCTAACATCTCGGTCGTCGAACAAGTCACGTCTTCGATCCGATGGGCTCTCTCTGCTGTCATCGAAATCCTCATCGGCTCCACTCCTTCGTTTCGACCTCTTGCTTCTCTTGCTGCTTGAACTACCAACAGAGATTTCGGAGGCAGCTAATGACCGAGTTGGGGAGTCATTGTTGTAGGTGTGGCGCTTCGATCTTTTTGGCCGCTCATCGTCATCAGGCCTTCTGTGGTGAGATCGATCTCGGGATCGATCTCTTGTTCTATCCCGTGACCTTTCTCTGGACCTTTCCCTAGACCTATGATCTCTTGAACGATCTCGAGATGCTCCTCGTCTTGCAGACCGTCGATCAGTGGGGTCCAGTGTAGAGGAATCTCGATGCCTGGTATCGTCGCGAGAATCACGGTCCTTCCTGTGTTTGCTTGAACGCCTGTGATCTTCTCGCTCATCGTCTGAACGAACGTCTCGGGACGATATGTCTCGAGATGAATGGCGATGGTGCGAAGGCTTCACAGGGGCGGAGACGCGAGATCTGTCATCGCCATAGTAGTAATCGTCGTGATTCCAAGGCATGTGCGACTTCCCGGGAGCGTCTTGCTCGTCTTCAGAGCGAACGTCGTGGATGGGTGTTTTTCTTGTACTTGAGGACGCAAGCGCACCCAAGGCGAGAGCTGGCACAGCCACCTTGGCGATATCCGCGGCGTTGAAGCTCTGGCTGCGATCGCATTCTGAAAGGTTATTCCTTGGTTCAGATTCATGCTCAGATCTGATGTCTCTGACTGGTGCGTCACTTGCGTAGTGATTGGTAGAAGAAATACTTGGGCTCATATCATGGGAATCGCGACCCTTACGATCCTTCTTCCCTCTCTTGCGAGTGGTATCTTCCCATACCTCTTCAACGACTTCCCTTGAAGGTGACGGCTCCGCTTTGATGCTCTCAATCTTTCCATCATTCTGAACAACGACAACATTGGACTTGTCTCGCTTGCGTGATTCTCGCTTGCTCGACTTCGAAGTTTCAGAGCTATCTTGAGGAAGTGGCACGTCTTCAGGTTTTGGCGACTCGGGCTCGATGTCGCGTTCGCCTTCATGACGAATGAAAGGCGTTTCCTGAGGGGTCTCAAATTCTCCGAGAACAAACCCTTGTTCGGGGAGAAGTTTTGGAATGTTATCATTTCTGGGCTCGGGAATAGCCTCAGCGGAAGGTCGCTTGTACCAGGAATTGCCATTTGTGCTGCCATGAGAATCACCGTTTGCCTCTTGGACACCTGGAGGAGAATCACGCCGACTGTAAGAGGGGTCATCAATGACAATGTCGGGGTTGAAGCCAGTATCCTTCAGGCCCGCAGCAAGAGTAGCAGCAAACTCGAAGTCATCTGCGAAGCCGCCAGGCATCTGTTGAGGATGTGGGCTTGGAGGTTTAGGTCCAGGGATGGGAGGTTCGTGCATCGTGTCGTCACCGAAAACGTCTTCAACCCGGTGAACAGGGACATCCCTGCTTGCTTCATCCGGAAAGCTTCTAGGGATATCTGAGGTTTTGGATGACACTACGAAATCAGGTTCGTTGTGTGGCTCGGCGCTGCTACCAGCCAGTGCCGCGGCAAGAATACCCCAGCGACTGGCCTTGTTTAGCTTTGGCCTAGGCTTGTCGGTCGATTTATCAGTAGGGAAGTAATTGTCGGAATCACTTCGGTTCTCTGGTGTGTCTACTTCAAAGCTCTTCGTCTCGTTCTCACCCCAGCTGACAGATTTGGGAACAGACACGAGTTCGCTAGCAGAGATGATCTCACCCTTAGGTCCAATGCTGGCATCGTCAGGTGTGGGTACTTCATCATCCGCCTGCCTTACACCTTGTGCTTGAGGAGCTGGCGTGTGTTGGCGACTTGTGGCAGGAGTAGGATATATCAGATTGAGGACGGGACGCTCTCGTGAAGGCTCTCTTGACCTCAGGACAAGAGCAGAAGAATTGTCACTCAGGTTTCGGAAATGGCGTTCTTCTCGGGGGTATATCTTGTTATCAATCTTCACATCTGCATCTGGTCCATCAAAAATGTTGTTATCCGGGTGCTTGTCCTCCATGATCGGCGGTGTAACAATTGTGAATGGATCATTCTTATCTTCTTGCCACTTGTCGACGACAGATCGCTCAGGGGATGCACTTCGAGATCGAAGTTCGTCAGAAGCAATTTTTCGGGCGATGCAGGCCTCACGATAGAACCTGTCAGCTTCCTCCTGCACAGTATCTTTACGACCTCTTGAGCTATCTTGAGATCTATTGTTTGGATAGTGATGGTGTCCATGCTCTTGAGACCGCTCAAGTTCGACTGCAACGGCGGATACTATTGCGGCAGCTGCAACAGGAATTGTGGCATGTTTGGCCTCATCAAGAATAGATCTGGCCTTTCGCTCGTCCTCTGCGAACTCATGACTGGCTTGAGTATCGCGACGTTGTGGTGGATCGTTAGTCTCCCGACGGTACTCGTCAACCATACGCTCAATTTCAAACGAGTCTCGTCGGCTTAACCGAGCGTCGACTGCTGAAGAACTTGGCGGCGAGTCGTCAAAATTAGGCTCGCGCTCAATGGTGACAACATTAGGTGTAAGGGGGCGCCCAGGTGTTGTTCTTTGAGACACAGTGAACGCATCGTCCGCAACTTGGTACTGGAAGGGATCAATGGTCTCATGTACAGGTTGAGTTGAGTCGCTTAGAGGGCGATGGCCAGCACCGACAGGTAGAGGAAGGTCACGGCCATCTTGAGTCGCATCACGCTCGCTGTTGTCAGCTTGGACAACAGGTTCACGCAACACTTTGAACTCCGGCCCCGACTCAATGAGGAATGCTTTAACTCCACCCTGGTCCCTTTGAGGCACATCTACAACACCAACATTCTTCTTCTCCATTTTATCCGTGGGGGTATCGTCATGATCATATCGTCGTGAAGATTTTCGCTCGTCATTAAACTTGGGAAAGATAGGCTCGGGATCCGATCCACGGTAGTCACGCTCCCATTTCACATTTCGTTCACGCTCGTCCTCCAATGTTTCATGTCGCTGGGTATGGTGGGCTAGGCGTTGTTCCAGGTCGAGCCTCTGACGTTCTGAATCTTGGACTTTTTGCCGTTCCAGCTCTTGGGCCTTTTGATGCTCTAGCTCTTTGAGCTTCTGCTCCTCTGCTTCTAGGGCTTTCTGGCGCTCTAGGTCGATGCGCTTTTGCTCACGGCGGTCTCTGTCAGCACGGTCATGCTTCCTCCCATCACGATTCTCAGAATTGTCCTTTCGCGAGGATGCTGAAGATGCCACAGCCGTACCGACCGCTACTGCTGCGAGACCTGCCGTAGCAACTCCTGCCCAGCTCTTTCCGTCGGGGTGCTCGGATTTGCGCTGCCGGGATTCCCTGCGGTTTATGTCATCAAATTTTTCGGCATTATAAACTTTTGATGAAACCGCCTGCTTGGGAACCGGCTGTTGCAGGGGAACTGGTGCGGGTCGAGTCGACGAGTCCTGGCGCTTATCGGACATTGGGAACTGGCCTCTGTCGAATCGGTAGGAATCAGAGATGGGGACGGGATACACATCTCGCATCTGAATTGGTCCACCAGTTTCGAGGCTAGTAGAATCACGACGGTATGCAGCAGCCTGTTCCTCATCCTGGAAGCCACATGGAGTATTAATTGAGCCTCGAAGAGAGTTGTAGGGGCCAAAGAGGCGAGGGTCAACGATAGATCCCCGGTCTCCATATCGCCGGGGGTCAAACACCAGGCTTTGACCTGAGGGCTTTCTAGAGCCAGCCATAGCGGTTGTGGCTACTGCAGTTCCTGCAGCCGCTGCGGCACCGGCTGCGGGCTTGATAGATTCGCCGACGATGCCATATGCAAGTTCTGAGTCAGCGGCTGAGCCAGCATCATCACTGCTAGACGACTCATTGTCAGAGGCATCCTCCCAGTCTGAGTCATCATCCGAAGTGTCGACGCGTTGCTTTGAGCTACCCAACCCCCGTGAGCCGTGTTTCTGCCGGCCATAACTAGATGCCATAGCGGCGCCGGCTGCAAGTCCCAGAGCAGCCGCCTTACCCTTACCTGATCCTCGGCTCGATAGGCGTTGCTCGTCTTCCTTGGACCGCCGCGCTAAGTCAGAGAGTTGCTGGCCAAGGGCCATTATCTCTTCATCGGCGGTCTTCTTCCGAGGCGTGGGTCGTGATGCACGATCAGAGCCCCCTGAACTGCGCCGCCGATGTTCTTGACTCGGTCCATGACCTGGAGAAAACGCATAGCCTTGGCCAGAGGCACGGCTTTGGCTTCGGGGGCTCAGTGTACGGCTTTTTGGTTGCCGGACGTATCCCTGTCCGTAGGCTAGGTCAGAGTTCACAGAAGATGATGATGAGTTGCCAAAGTAAAGCACGCGACGCTTCTGTTTCTTCTTTCTGTGGAGACGCTGTTTGACCCGGTCCGAAGGCGCCTTGAAAAATGTGCCAAAAACACCACCAAACTGTTTCGTGTCCTTGTATCGCGAGATATCTAGTAGTGATGTCGATGTGTCACTTGCGGACGAAAAAACACTTGAAGGTGTCTGAGGTCGTTGTGAATTATTCTGTGGTTGTTGATAAGGGTTATTATATCCCGGCACCGGCTGAGGCGGCGCGCTGGAGTAGCGTTGCGATTGTTGATATTGCTGGGGAGGTGGTGGAAATTGCGAATACTGCGGTGACTGTTGATACATAGGGGACTGTTCATAACGTTGAGGGTCATATGCTCGTTGCTGAGAGTGTTGTTGATACATTTGCGGGATTGGTTGTTGGGGATGTTGTGATTGTTGTTGCGATGCCTGCGATGATTGCTGACGCGAATCTCCCTGATCTCTCGGATCGCGGTCGCGAGACTCGTACCACCGGCGGCGAGATCCCTCGGGGTCCCGAGAGCGATTGTCTCGCTGCATTGCGCCGGTTTACGGTCTACCAGCGTTGCGAGATTGGTCGATGGGGTTCTTGAGTGTGATGTTTTGATGGTGTTTTGTTTTCGGGAGCTCGTTGCCAGCTTTCATGGGGCCCGTCCGCCGCAGCCCGCAAAACAGGCGGTGGCTGGGGTCGCACGTCGTTGGTCAAGCTGAAATAGAATAGGTGGGGATTGTTGCGGGTCTTAGATTCCAAGCTGAGCGATGAGCCATTTGCTGTATGGGAGGAGGCGTGGGCGCTAATTCTCAATCTTGACTTATACATACACTTGAGGCTTAGGCGAGTATTACCGGATCTAAATGGGCACGTTGTAAGAGACAACTCTCAGGTTTGTCACACTTGGCCTGATATCGTGGGCGTTTGGCTTTAATTAAAGTGCTTCGACAATCTGGATACCTCATTCAGGCCGCCACACATTGGCTAGCGCCGTCGTAATATCCACATCGTAGATCCATTGCCAGCTGGCAGTCATATGCAGTCACACATGCAGACGGCGTCGGTTCTTACAGGCCACGAGGTGGAGCCTACCCTGTACAGTATCGAAAAGCAAGGATTTATTTTCTTGATTGTCTCACAGTGCCGGCCTCGTATTGCAACACTACCTCATTAGATAAGAATGTCTATATGAGCAAGGTCCCCTTTTCTACAAGCTACAGCAGGCAGAACTAATAAGATTTTGGCAGGAATGTTCGTAGAATAGTGTACCGGCGAGCCGTTCCCTCCCTCCGCGCTAGCCAAGACAAGCTCCAACATGTGAACAGCTCGATAATTGCATCCACACACCCACCTCGCGAATCTCCCGACTTACACACACCATCTCACGCAATATCGCCCATGTAACATAATCTATAGGTAGGTAGTGTGAATGTAAATCGAGCTTTGTAATGTACACCGAATTTCTGACCCATAGTCGCCAAACAAACAGACCCGTATTATATCAGTAGCCGCTCACTGTTTTAATATTAACATGCATACCTTTCGCGGGCCGGGCCGTTATACCGCCTCGAATTTCCACTTTCTTCTCATCCATCTCCTCAGGGTTCGCAAGGGTGAACTCAAAGCGGCCAATCCATGCCGCGAGCAAACATGCGAACTCTGCTCTTGCGAAACTGGATCCAATGCAACTCCGTGGGCCATGCAAGAAAGTCAGGAACGCGTAGTTGCTGCTCGCTCCGCCACTCGCTGCTTTGCGGTCCGCGGAACCACTCTCTCCACCCGATGGGAGCCACCGCTCTGGCTTGAATTGACCCGCATCCTGGCCCCAGAGCTCAGTATCAAAATGAGTAGCCCACGGTACAATGACAACGCGTGTGCCGCGGGGGATTGGATGGCCGAGAATGGTGGTATCGTAGGCGGCATCGCGCATTGTTAAAGGGACAGGGGCATAATATCGTAGAACCTCGCTGCACACTGCATTCAAGTATGGCATGCGGTCTATGTCGAGGCTGGTAATATCGACATCCGAATCCACAGAGGGAAGATGTTCGCGTACTTCGTCCCGTAGCCTGCTCTGAATATCGGAATGCTTCGAGAGCATATATATTGCCCAGGTCATCGCCGATGCTGTTGTCTCATGCCCTGCAGCGAGGAATGTCATGAGTTGGTCAACCAGGTTCTCGTCAGTGAAGCCACCACTTTCAAGAGCGACCGATAGTATATCAACATCGGCTTGCTCCTTGTTGGCAATTTTTGCCTTCTTCTCACGGATAAGATCTCGACAGACGGTCCGAATGTCGGTGGCCGCCTTAGCAATATCCTCGTTTCGACGGAAAGGTAGCTTTGTGATGAATTGCATGGGAATAATCATGCCAATAAAAGCGAGGACCTGAGCCTGGCGTGAAGGCTTGAATATCTGCTTGTATGTTTGAGCAAGAGTGTTTTGAGGGTTTTGAATGGCGCCAAAGTCCCGACCCATCCCAGCGAGACCAATAATATCGAGTGTGGCTCGTGATGCCCAACTAGATATTTCGACATGAGCCTCTCCCTCGCCACCGAAATCTGCCATCATGGCGCGTGTCACTTCCCTGGCCTTGCTCCAGAAGACTGGGTATAAATTCTTGATGTGACGAAAGGCGAATGCAGGTGTCAAGCTGCGGCGCTGCATCTTGTGCTCCTCCCCCTCTGCAAGTAAGATGCCGATTCCAAGAATACGACCAATGGACCATCGAAAATGAGAGGGCTTCGGGAAAGCATAACTGTTGGTACTAAGTACCTCAGCCAAAGCTTTGGGTGAGCAGACCATCACTCTCTCTTGGTTGAAAAACCCACGATAGCAGAGTAGGCCATCGTTGGGAATCTCAGAAGCCCTAAACGCAATTGCTGATTAGTGGGGTTTCCGTCATTTCGAATTCGACACAAGAAATACGCCCACGAACCATTCTCGCATTGGAACACCCGAGGGTTCGGCCATGATTTTCTGCGCTTGACCCATGAACCAATGGTTACCGGAAGGTCCAGGAAGATGTCTTAAGGGAGACGCAAATAAAGGATATATCCATACTGTCCAGACGCCCCAGATAGCAAGGCTCGCAATCCAAAGCTCTGTGAAGCGTCCTAAGACCTGAAGTCTCACCCAGTTATTCTGTGCCCATGCGAGCGATATGGTACCTATAGCAGCAGTGGCTGTGATATGCTCCCATGGTAGCCCCATGATATTCGTGTTTAGATGAGAATGCAGAGAGAAGGAGAAATTTCAAGAGGCCAGATTATGAAACTTGGGTTAAACGTAGGTAAACACATGCAATGGTGACAGTTGCGCGTCCCAAGGGGTACAGTGACAGGGAAGGGTCTTATAAGCGATTCGTTTATCTTCAGCGTAGTGGGGAGGCCTAAACATCCAAGGCTCCATGAGATACTCGAATCGTCAGAGATATATAAACGGACGCACCACACGGTCCGAGTCGGTCATCAACATTGCACCGTTCCAACGGCATCATCGATGCAACAAAAACTCCGACCGACCAACTCTTGATGCGGAGACATCAAGGCGCTAGTTCCATTCTAGTATAAGTTGCGGAGCTGGACGCTTCAGTGGAAATCCGATCGAGGAGATCAGCAGGCATTCTTGGCTCCGTCAACTGAGCAAGGGTCTTTGGGAGCGAACCATAGTACAGCCCTTACTATGTAAAGTATCTCATTCGATATTATCGCTAATTCCGCTACAGTGATAGGTCGCCTACCTGTTGATGGCTGGATACGGAGTAGTGAACAATTCAGTCTCTTTGCAAGTGCCCCATCAAAACACTTCCCTTCCAATCAATTGTGGTGTCAGCCAGAAACATACCAAAAATCCATTGATCTGGTGCGTTTTTAACCATGACCATATCATCATACCCAACGCCAACCCGTGCCAAAAGGCCCCTGAACTCATATATTATACGAGTCCCGAATTCCATATCAAAAGTCCACCTATTGTGTTGCGACTGCGATCCCGTACCCCAAGGAGCCATTGGCCTGTGCGCGGCCGACTAGGTTATCGCATACGCATCTGTTCTCCATCGTTCTTTATCCCACCACCCTTTCTTCTAATTCTTTCGGGAGATCAAGTCAATATTATGTCACAAAATGGCACATCACCAATTGCGATTGCCGTGATATGTCATATCCGGTGCCGCTTCGTTGTTCCCCAGACCCTCAAGTGGGGAACTCGTCTGTGTTTGCAATGGGTTCCGAAGAGTCCTGAGATTCGAGTGTTGAACTTCATCCTCTTGCGTCGCATATAAAGGTGAGATTGGCAAGACTACTGGCGTCGCTCGAGTCGATGATTCGGTTTCAGCATTGTGACCCCTGGTCGTCGTCGACCCGTTGCTTGCGTTCCGGGTGGGTACACCTGTCCACTCTTGAATCTGTCTCTCTGTGAGGCTACGTTCGGTTTGCTGCGGTATGGCTGATAGACTCGAGCCAGCCGTTACAGGCTGTGGGGATGTTGACGTTGCCTGGCTGCGATTTTCGGGCAAGGCCAAGCTGTCACGCGTGGATAAGCTGCCGTACCGGGTTCGAAGTCGACGGTGCTGGTGTTCACCTTCTCTAGGCGGCGGCCTTCCTTCTCCAGGTACTTGTGCAGAATGTCGAGGCGAGCCATTGTTCAGTGGATCTGCGGCTCCATACGTGGCCATAATTGCCCGTGCCAGAGCCTCATCAGGTTGACCACTTGCTGCCATCCTATTGCCCAAGTCAGATGATTGATCAAGCGGACAAGGTATTCGTGTTCCTCTTTCTTTCATTTTTGACTCACACTGGATGAATGCCCGCGCCTCTATTTCTCATGAAGCTTAGGAATGCGGTCGCGGACGAATTTGTCTGTGCCTTAAGCTCTGAATGTAGTCTATCTCGACAGTATGGGCAGCTATCCGAATCCTCGAACCACTTCTTGATGCAGTGGTCGCCAAAGACATGTCCACATTTCGGTAGACGGAGGGGAGCCTCTTTGATGCCTTCTGGAGTGTCAACGCCATATTCGTTATAGCAAATTACACAACCTGAAACACGTTAGCTTCAATCAATTTCGATGAGCAGGGATGTTTTACTTCGGTCTATCTCAGCTAAGTCCTCAAGCTTGACGCTCACGAGTGACTGGAGCGCCAGCTGGGAAGCCACCATCTTGGTCGTCAAAGAGCCTCTGACAAATTGCATCTGTCGGATCAAGGCCTCTTCTACCTCTGGTGATGACTCGGAACCATTCGGACTGTAGAGAACATGCTCGTGATGGCCATGATACCCGTCATCCTCGTTGTTGTCGTGTCCGGACTCCGTCGACATTATGCGCCTGCGTTGTCGGGGGTGAGATCGACGAAACCCAGATGACGAAGGAGGAGGCCCTAAAGAATATAAGTATTAGCTTTTGGAAACATCCTCAGTCAACAACATCGCACGAACCAACAAATGATTCACAAATACACCAGCCTGCGAGACTGGACGGATATGTCGAGCAGGGCGGCGCTACTAGGAGAGACTTACTGGTAGGAGAGGGAAGATTGCCGAATGACCTGGAGGATGACGATGCAGGAGTGAAGTGGCTTCTTCTTGTCGATGTTGGGATGTAACTTTGAGGGGGTAGCGGGGCTGGGAGAAACTGTGGAAAGTAACCAGTGTTGCTATGATTGATGCCATTGGCGCTTGAGTCGCCATGCACATATGCCGAACGGTGTAGTGAATTAACTTCGTGGTGGCCGGCTCCAAGGTTAGGCATGCCTAGACCGAGTCCCGGTGGCTGAAAATCTGAAGGTCTGTTGACAGGAATTTGGTTTGCGAATGCTGCATCATGACTGTAGCTACCAGTGCCAGAAGGTATTGGAGCAACGGCAGCCGGGATACTGCTGCGATACGCATGAGCACGGCCATTTGGCCGTGGCGATGCCGGCCCAGGCATGCTACCTGCAAAGGGGCTCGGAGTCGGCATGCCTAACATTGGTGGTAACATAGCTGCATGATGCCCATACGGATCTGGAACAGAGCTGTATGGCGGCATGGTATAGGGATGTGAGTAGATGTGAGGTAAGCTTGGGTTTTGGGCGTGCCATGGATACGCGGGTAAGTTCTGTGTCTGAGAATGTGGTGCCCAATGGTTTGAGGCAGAGTGCACAGGGTCATAATGGCCGGAAGCCCGGTGGTTGCTTGATAGCATGAAATCCATAGGATCCATTATAGGCAAACGGCTTGAAAATGGTATTGACCCAATCTGGCTCACGAACCAATGGAGCTGCGCAGACACAAGTCCAGCTGCAGCTCACTGGAACTCGATAAAGGCGAGCGCGATCGTGTAGGCAGCTCCGGGATTTCGAATAGCACAAAGCGGGTGGGAAGAGCTTTGACGGATGCTGATTGCACGAGGGCTCCACGTAGAAGATGAGTGAAATGTGTATTCGTATTATATGTGCTGGACTAGGACTATCGGTAGCACGCTGCAATCACAAAACGGTAATTGGGGAACGCAGATAGGTTGTGGTCATGAGTTCAAAGCTCTCCGGGCCATGAGGCAGATGGGAGATAGAGAACAGAGTAGAGCGTCAAAGGGCAGGCAAGCGGTAGAGGAGAGCAGCCACGGGCGAATAAGTATGATGAGGAGGGGCAGTCGTTCGTTATCAGATACTTGCGATAACGCCGATGACGACGTAGTTTCAGCTCTAGCGGCGGCGTTCTGCGACGAGGATGAGGCGGGGTGTGAGCGGACGGCGTTGCATCTACTAGAAGTCGATGGGAAGAGAGAGATGCAGAGGGGATTGGAAGAAAGAAGACTGAAGGGAGGAGAGAGAAAGAGAGAGAGGAAGAGGAGGAGGAGGAGAACACAACGGTGTGGGGGACAGAGACCAAGTGAGAGACAAGAGAAAGAAATGCAGCAAAGAATAAAACGAATGCCACGGCTTGTACGAATGAGACCAGACCAGACTCCCTGGGGCCAGGCGGCAGACAGGTGGTGATGATGCTGTGGGTTGCAGGGACAGGCTGGCTGAGAGTGAAATCAACCTACAGGTCGCAGAGCTACCTAGGTACCTAGGCAAGCTACTAAATGGAAGGTGCAACACAGAACGGAAGGGCGACAGTTAACGTTAACTCGGAGGCTTTGTCGTCTCTTACACGATCTGACTCCCACTGTCTGGGCTAGGCTCTCGCTCGTCTCGGTTCAAAGACTGGGCTGTTGGCGTTGGCTGGGCCTGTCTAGTACATGGGGTAGAGTCTTGCATTCGCGGTTAGATGCGATACGGTAGTTAATTCGAAATATGGAAAGACCCTGCCCTTGTTTGTCTACCGCCTTGCTTTGTGGAAGGGGCGCCGGTTGCGAAATCACCGGTGGACGTCGTGAACAGTGCAATGCAGGTTGGGCAATGTAAGTAAGATATTGGAAGTGAATGCTCACCTGAGGCTTGGCCTGGGTGAGCACCAGTGGACGCGGACTCCAGTGGTGGAAGCGCAGGAGGCGTTTGGGTAAGGTAGTATAGACTACTAGCGAATAAAATGAAAACGAACTACCTACCTATGCATAGGTAGGTCAGATCTAGATGACGGGGGGCGTGGAATGAAATGGTGGCTAATAAAGACCTTCAGAAGGGTCTGCAAGTGCAAGAGTGCCTTCTTTGTGTTGAACCAAGTCAATTTGAGTTAAGCCAAGCTAGATGATACGGCGGACAAACAAAAGCGAGAATGGACTGCTTGGGCGCGTTGTGTTCCTCCAGCTCTGATGAGCAGGGGAAATACCCAAGCGGATGGTCTGTACGAAATGTGGCATTCGAGTCAGTGTCGTTACTACGTAGAGTCGCAGTCGCAATGAGGTGCAGTTCATCAAGGACGGATGTGATACTTGAATCCATCAATGTGCCGACCGGCCGTCCGTGTTCGGCAGCAGGTGGAGAGCAAGGTTGAGTGGCCATCAAGGAAGCTTCCGACCAGCGGACGCTCTTGGTTGTAGAAAAGCTATCGATACGGGACTGATAGGCAGGTGGGTGAATGGCGGAATTTGTGTGGTTTATGATACGCGCACCAGGCGACGAATGGATCATCGGGAGGCTCTTATCGACGATGCTAAAAGCGACAACAAAATTGAAGGTCTAACAGGGAAATGATGTCGCAGTGAAGAGACAAGTATAGCAACATACAAACCCCAGGCAATGGGACGAACACAAGCCATCATCAGCCGCTTCAACATAACACCAGACGTAGGAAACCAGCTCCTCATGGGCCCCGGACAAACAAAGTCACACTCTGCGGTGTGTCAAAGCAGCCAAAGCAGCCAAACCACCCAACCATTGGTGTCCCCACTTCAAAAAAAAAAAAAACACAGTTCGCCAAAAGAGTCATGGTCATGGTCGTGGTCATGGTCATGCGTAGACAAAGTCTAGCCATCAGCTGCATGCGCAGGGTAGGGAGGAATTCAAGCCCATCCATCATCAGCCAGTCCGCCCAAGCCCAAGCGGGCACAAGCCATCATCGATCGACCAGGGCACGGGAAAACTCTGAGAAGGGAATTGCTAAAATTTTATGGCCTTTCTGTCAAGGAGAATGACATGCTCAAACAAAGTGCGTATAATGCAGCACATAGAATATGAGACTTATATGAAAGACCTTCCTCCATATTGGTCTATTGGCTAGGCCTGATATCCATACATGTTCACTGTCAACTTGATTAGGTTGGGGGCCACCTTGATTGCATGGGTTATCAGGCCAGCTCCATTGTGAGTGTTTGTTTCCTGGAATTCTTCCATAAGTACTTAGATAGGCCGGTAGTGCCCATGTACTAACTTTACTACTTCGTAAGACTGAACCGGCCCCTCCACTCGTATCCGATTCATCAAGGAAATAGATTCAACCCGTACAGTACTTCATATAACAGCAGAAGCAACCAGTCTTAGCTGATCAGGGTCAAGTTATAGCTAGTAGAGGCGCCCTCTCCGAAGCAAAATAAACGAAAGTCGTGACAACCGGTTCAATCAGCCCTGTCTAAGATTACAACGTTTAGATAGCCAACGCATGTACTCTGTACCCCCCATACAAGACGATTTCCTAAGAGGCGAAGCTCACTCACTACGGAGTACTCTGAAAACTTTTGAGACTCGACATGAATCAGAAGACGATTCTTGAGGTGCATTATGGGAAATGAGCAAACTCAACATGATCGAGCTATGATCGGTTACAAGGTATTAGCCGATGCATAATTGACTTGGTTTATCAGGCTCTGGTGATACAATATGAACGTCTTTGGTTGGTGCTGTGATGATTCAGGCGTAAACATGATGGATCATGTGAGCCGTCGCCTCGCGTGCCTCGAGCCATTCATGATGCACAACACAGGCCCATGTCCATTTAGCCAAGACAAACAGGTGTTCGTTCATCAACTAGAGAGACAGGGGCCTTTGGGCGAGCCCCAGGGAGCAAGAAAATATGAAACTTTAGAAGAGAATGCTAACATAAACTTAGTAAAAATTCCCCTAAATCTACACTAAATTGCCTAAGTCTTTTCATCACTTCGGATAAAGGTCTCAAGTTTTCTTGCCTCCCTCTGGCGAGTAAGGCCAAAAGCCAAAAACTCCCGCCACCGATAGAGAAGGGCCACTATTAGGTAGCAAGACCTGCCGCGGCGTCAACCTTGCGTTCATCTGACGAGGCTCGAGCAAAAAAGCCAAAACGTCCTACCTCAACCTCCAAGTCCGGCGACTGGATTCGTCACTTGGCGAACGAACGAGAACAAGGAAAGCTGCATAAGCATACGCGAATCTGCCAGAAGCGATTTGTACGAATACAGGCATGCCTTTCACGACGTGGCCAGTATCATTGCGTCTGAGGATACTCACAATTATTCGGGTGCCGTTTGTCCTTCATAACCAATAAAGCTATTTCCTCTTACGACTTCTCCTGCATCAACCACAAATATTGCCAGCCCAGCAGACTCGGTATCAACCAAACTGTTCCAAAGGATACCGTTTCCCGACGGCACAGCCGGGCGGATACCTACTGTAATAACAAACACAACATAACATAATAAAAGTCGCACCACCTTATGCCGAGGCCTCTATAGTATTCCAGCCCTTGAAGTGGTCATGTTTCAAACCGCCACTGTGTAAACCATCACAGCCAAGAGATCCCATCCGGCGGAGGCTTGCTGGTTGCACATTGCTCTTACCTACACATGTCTTACACGGCTGTGTCATAAAGTCAAGTAAGCGAGCATTGTCTACCTTATGGAAAATCGGATACGGCCACGGAAAGGGATCTCGAGGATGGGCTGGACCAAATACCGATATTCAATCTTCGTGGTGCATTGATATCGCCGTGACTGGAATGTGACATGGATCTGCCCTTTCGAGCCATTGACCGAGTTGTTGAGCACTGGAGGAAACCTTAAAGACACGACAAGGCCCTTGAGTCTCACGCATACAAACATCAACTTCATCGAAATTCCGAGGAGCCAATAGCTCGAAACGCAACGAAGCATCAACTAGTTCCTCGATGTTTGAGAACTCATGGGATCGATGTACTTAGAACATTATTGGTGCCTTTGCCATTTCGGATCTACACTGAGTCAACTCTGAAGATGGTAAAGGATATTCCCGGTTTCCTTCAAAAGCAAACGCCTTATTTGCTAGTAAACTTCTTAAACCCCGGTGATGATCACAAACACTCGGAAGGCCCGCTCATTTGAGGCAGCTTGATTCATATTTCCTATTCTGGCTGTTTGCCCGGCCTCGGCTGGAAGCTTGGAGCAACGCACAACAAAGTACATAAACCCGCCCCCAGGCACGACATAGGAGCAAGGATGATGTATGTACTAAGGCTGTTGAGCTGAGCCGATTATACGTGTTACCTCCAGGTTCCGTCTTCTTGCTGCCACATTTCGATGGAAGCAAGGCCTCATTGACATACAGAACAAGAGGAGGATGGAATAAGAATATATCCCTCTTCCTTCTGATACGGCAGCGGCAACCACGACATATTCGCCATCGAACAATCATCTCGGCTCGTCAATCTATTGCTCGGTCCCGAGTGTTTGTGCTGTGGTGCAAGCATGCGCTGACGGGCTCCAGCGCCATGTTGGTTTGTTGAGAGGGTGACACTGCAGTCAGTACTCACTTTGCTCGAACCCCGTGATGCAGACATTCGACCCTCAACAACGCTCACGTTCGAGTAGCCTGTTCTCATTTTTTCGGCAAGCGATACTTGCCGCCGGCTATCTCTAATTTATTCTCCGCCACCTTTTCTGCCAAAAACTCCTGTAACTCCTCATTCGTCCAGGAACAGCCATCTGGAATCAGCATTTTCATCATCATCAACATCTGTCCAAGCAGCATAGTTGGTGCTGAATTTGTTAGCATGCCCACGATGAACTGCCAGTATACAGTTCGGCGCTCCTGCTCCTTGGGATCGATTTTGGGCTTGCGAGGAGACGAGCGGCTATCATTGCAAAGTTCTTGAGTTTCACCAGGATCACCGGATTCACCTGCTTGTTCACCCTCGTTCAAACGCTCCAAGACAGCGTAGGTTCGGCTGCCAACGTCACGGAGCACTCTCCTGGAGATCCAGAACTTTAGAGCCAGGTCGAGAAGATCCTCGTCTATCATGAGCCGTTGCCATATCTCATCGAAAGTTCGTTTTGTGGGGCCGGGTTTGTCTCCAGTGCTGTCGTCCTGGAACGCGTATATCACGGCAGCCTCGTAAGTCTTGCATTCAAGCTCGACAGTGCGGTCCTCGAAGTCAAGTTTGATAGTTGCAGAACCTAACTGATCCAACCAAGTGAGTTTGCGAGAGGTCTTGAGTCGCTCAAACCCTTGTTCGTATTTGGCCCGAATCGCAGCAACGGGTGGCGGGACTGTGAATGGGTCCTTAGGTAAGGTTGGCCAGAAGAGTCGGGAGAGAATCTTGGAGTGATATGCTGGTGCTCCTGGATCAAGCGACGGTAGATAAATACTCTTTCCGAGAACTGAATCGACTCTTTTTGAGTCTTGAATGTCCTTCATCATGACATCGCAATTTTGTAAAGCATTGTCGCCGAACCGCTTTTTAAGCAGGCTCAGTACTTTGGTCTCTTGTATAAAGCTTCCTTGGTTAGAAAGCAATCGCTCTGCAATGATAAGTTGGAACTCCTTGATAAAAATTTCTTGAGAGCCAAGCGCGTTGATCAGAGTTCCGATGACGTCCTCGCTCTTAGGCCTCTTGTAGTTGACACCTGCGTCAACAGGATCAGGCACCCAGGTCATGTCATTCCAATCCAGGTCCTCGTCGTCGGCCTGGCGCCGTTGCTGTTGAGAGGCTGAGTTGAGCAAAACTGCCAACTCCGCCAGCTTTGCCTTTCCCTCCTCCGTACTGGCCTCACTCGGGTTAGAGAGCAAGCCTGTGACCACGATCCTGATGGCATCATCCCGCTGGCACAGGTACAGCTGCAGCGCGTGAACGACACGATCAAGGAGAACCTTAGAATGATCTAGGGCATGAAATGTCCTTATCATAGAAATGTACGTTTGAAGGATATCGGAGGTGGATCGTCCAGGGTGAAGGAGTCGCTTCCGAAGAGCGAGAGAGAACGTGTCGGTCAATTGAAGGCGGCGTTGTGGCGTAGAAACAGCCAGACGAAGATCCTCGAGTCCGCCCCGGCTTTCGGGCCAATTCAAAGCGATATCAAATAGTTCCTGAATTCGCAAAGTAGCAAGGCGACCAACCGCGATCTCCTTCCAGCATTCAACGTCGCTCCAGGCGATATGAGTTTCAAGACGACTGAACACCTCAACAGCAAGGCGGCCGTATCGGTTTTCAACCCAATCTGAAAGATGGCCAAGGCACCCAGTCAAGGTACTTGAGCCTGGGGTAGACGACTGTTCAGACACTTTCCAGAATCCTGAATAAGAGGTCTTGATAAATTCCTCCATGCTGGCATCCATGATTTCGGCGAAGAGCACTTGAAATCTCTCTCCCACTAATCCAACATTCTTAAGAGATTCGAGAAGCCCCAGAAGCTCTCCCCGAGCCGCCGAATCACCACAATGATCTTGTGATTCTAACATCCCATCATAGCGTCTCCCAATACCAAGACTAGAACGTATGAGTCGCTGCAAGACACTTGTCAAGGCATTCGTCAAGCCATGGTTGAGAGAGTTACCAATGATGGCATGTAAATCGCGACGAAACTTTGAAAAGGATGAGTTGGCAGATGCGTCGTCCTCGTAGCCTTGGACTATGAGTGTCAAGCCCCAAAGGTATTGCCTGTGAGCTGCTTCGAGAGTCGAGATACTCGAGGCCAAGACCTGTGTGTGATCACCCTGACTGGAACACGCAGACAATAGTGGCATAACATGGTGAATGAAGTGCTGGCGAACTTGATGTGTGTGCCAAAGGAGGATATCTTCTGTATGAGCTGCCTGGGGCAAAGAGCGGCCAGGGTAGAGAAGCAGAGCCAGGGAATTACGGAAATCCAAGTCAACGTCTTGTGACTCTGGAGGCAAAGTGCCAAAGGAATCTTCAACTGCAACTGAAGTTGGTAGCTGGATCTTGGAGGCGACAGTATGCCATGCTCGATCCCACCTCACCTGGTCATCAGCATGTTGGGGAGTCTCGTGAAATAGAGGCGGTGGTGGTGGTGGGGGAGCATGCTGAGGTGACGCGTGGGGACCTCCAAAGGCAACACCTTGATCGGTGAAGGCTGTAACGGGAGTTGAACGCGGCGTGGGCGATGAGACATCCGTCTGGAAAACGGACCAGAAGACCTTTTGCTTGCGTGCCCGGTATCGCGACGCTGTTATGACCATTGTGGCATTGTAGTGTGGTTTGAGATGGGGTGTGGGAATGTCAACAAAAGAGATGTTTTGGTTGCTGTTGGTACGTGCGGATACGGCCACTGGGAAGTGGATACTTTGAACATACACAAGGTTTCTACCGTTTATGTCACAGTGGGGCGCAGGACGGGCCGCGCTCCTTCAACGGCACGTTGGACCCCCGTCGGAGGGCGGCCGACACTCAACATGGTAAGTCGTGTAAGTGATCATCGGGGGGGTTTGCAAAGACAAGGAAAGAGTTTGTTCTTTTTCGTAGGACGATTCTTGGAACATACCTAGTGCATCTTTGTAAGTGCATGGCAGAATGAGGTCAAATAATAGTAATAAAAAGTCTGTTGACCTGATGAGCAATTCTAGAGAACTATATGTATCCTTTGTAAAACAACTGTTTACCGATACCTACCACAGAAGACTCGTGTTAAATCGACTGTTTGGGCAGGATAAGTGCCAACTACGGAGTCAATTTTGTTGGTTTGACTCGGAGGGTTTCGTTGTACACACCCCTAAGGACCAGTAAACCTTGGACAAAGCACGGATGCCGTGCGTACGTACGTCTACTCCAGATGTTTACGGCGTTTCAGATAAGGTATGAGGCTCAATTTTGTTTTTCTGTAAGATGTTGTTTCGCCAGCAGACGTTTGGACCATCTCATCGTCATCTACCGGGAAACTCAGCCCAGCGGCCGGCTTGTCCAGCTTGGAGGATCGATTTGTTCGCAAACTAAGCTTACTATAGGGCGAGGCGAGGCGCACTGCACTAGCTAGATGCCAGAATTTGATGCCCGGCCGGTGGTGATTCGAGAAAGATTTTAAAATTGAATTGGGTGAGAAGGGGGTGGCAGAGTATCGCTTCGCTGCGAGTCAGTCAGCCAGGTTGATAGAGTCGGAACAGAATCGGTGACGGCGTGCTATCGGTGTGCTATAGGGGAGTAAAAATGCGACGGTCTCCGTAGCATCGAAAGAATCCTGGAGTATCACGATTTGAGTGAACTGTGAATTATCACTGGGAGAAAAAGCATGAGCTATGTGATAAACGAGACCATCAGGGGCAGATTTTTGGGGCCAGCGAAGACCATCTCCGGCTCGGCCGATATATACAAATTCGGCTCCGGGGCAGGATTGTGGTCATAGTGGATCTTCAGCGGACGAAGAGCTCCCTTTGAAAGCGAGAACCGCCAAATAGGTAATTAGATTGAGGATACCGCATAGGGAGTATGTAGACACGACTCTTGTGCGATTTCTCCATTGATACATGGCTGCTCTTGACTCTGTTTGCTTGGCGACGGCTAAAATTCTTAACTCCGATACAGAAACCCGCCAAGGCACGGCTTGACCATCTCCGAAAACTAAAGCCCGACCTTGATCATCCTCTAATTAGAAGTGAGGTAGTCTTGGTAGTCAAGTAGTCTGGTTGAAGGCGAGCCATTCCGTCCAGGTTCAGGCCTGGGGAAAGGGTCAAATGTTACCCTACCTACTCTGGTGTTGTCGTAGGTTTGGCGGCCGAGGCGCTTATCGGCCAACGATGTACCACACACAGTTCGCCGAATTGACCTCCAGCGTTCTTCAGATGCTTGTTTATTTCGGTTGGCAGCCCCGGTCGATCGGGGAGGTAAGAACAAAAAAAGAGTGACCAGAAATACCAGAAAGGTAGCCAAGGTCTTATTGAAGGGTGCTATCGTCCAGTCTGTGATATGGCATCCATTAGCCCCCAGAACTTGGAAAGCTCTTGTGCTGGCACATTGTCATTCATTATACAGCTTACCTACTACCGAACTTGTGTCCTACGAACATGTTTTTGGGTACCTTGCAGTTCCTGTAGAAGAAGATGGGAACGACTCCCTTCTTTCTTAGGTCAATTCAATATTTTATCCCCACCTCCACGTTTATTTGGCCTTAACTGGACATCACATCCCGCTTTTCCCAGCCCTACCCAGAGTGCTTGTGCCGTACCATTGATCAACGTCGCATTGCGCAACGACCTCTTGTCTGGCCTCGAGATCCTTGATTCTTATGTTATGCTATGGATCGCTGGGGGGGCAGGGCTATTAATCAGCGAGCCTCACTCAGCCTAGGAAAACTGGGCTCTCTTATGACAGCGCCTCCCAGGTGGCCAAGGTTCCTCCTTAATGCATCCGCGCCTTTCGTGAGCTATCCGAATAAGGAAGGAAAGCTGACACACAAAAGTCTCTCTTTTCACAGCAGAAAGGTGACGATCTGATCCATTGTGACACTTGGCACTCAACCTCGCCATTCCCGTGTCTAGGGATTGACCCATCGCCGTGATGGATTTCGCTTGTCGAATCGGTTACTACAAAGGAAAGACGGTCCCGTCGTTGTGGTCCATGGCGTCATGAACAGACAAGCATTTAAGATTTTCTTCCGGTTTTCCGGCTGTCAAAAGGTTATCTTAGGCTACAATTGTACAGTACTGTGCGCCTGTGCCGTATAGGTTTATGCCACCCTGCCACCTGGCTACCCAGTTTCCGTCACAGTCGATATAATCTGATTCGCCCACTCACATAAACGTAATTAGGTAGGTACGTAGTAGCACAGTAGGTAGACATGAATGCCGGTAAGGTATCCAACAACTGTCGTTCCTGCAAGGACAACAGGAGTAAGTGACCCGTACACTGTTCGGGGGTCGTTGGATACTCTAACAAAGGGACCGGGAATCTGTCCGCTCGCGTCAATCATCTCCACTCAGCAACCGTCCCTACGTCAGGATTGGCCAAGGCCAAGTCAGCAGATTCATACATATACCATACTAACATACATTTGATGCATTACTTTGGCCATGATACTGGTTTGTCAATGCTCTATACTTCAGACTGTTGCTGGCTCAGCTTTCTGACAGAATCAGGCTTGATTGTTCCAGAAACCATGCGGCTGGCCCCCGTTTCATTAAAGATCAAATGCAATGCACATGCCATGTCGGTGAATTGGGGTGCATTTTTGATGACATCCTCCAGGTGTGAGTGTATGAAACCTGACAGCATCCCCACGCAAGACTCAGGGGTGATGGATGCAGCCCAGACCAGGGGGGTTCCAATTCCTTTCACTTCGCGCCGCCTTGCTAGGCGTGGTGGTTACGCCAGCCGGCCGTTGGGACGACCACGATCCGACCGTCCATTCGCCAGCAACACCCCCGGCCAAGGTGTCAATCTTCGGCCTTTTCGTCCAAGTCTGTTCTCCGGGGTGCCTTTGTTTTCGGGGCCGAGACGGGTTCGGACACGGAGTCGGGTAGCAGTTTGATGTCTCAGCCGGCGTACGAGGTTAATAAGGTTTACTGGCTTATCATCTTGTTTGAACCTTCAAAATCAACGATCGGTTTACTGCCGGTACCAATGTTTCCATTTGAACCACAATCCTTCCCACACCGTGGAGCTATGCGTCCGCGTAAGATGGCACTAAAACTCATCTAGAACTAAGGTACGGAGTACTTGTCCTAATTATTATCCCTCATAAGCCAGGCACACCCGTTAAAGCCAACTTGTGTTCTTGGCCTGGTCCATGCTATTTGCGGCGCGGCTGTGTCCCCTAAACCTGGTCACTCAGCCAAGGGTGGGCTTGAGTGCCGCGACGATCATTTGCCTCGGACTCACATCCCCTTCCCAGTAGTCTGGGGCATCCCGTCCTCCCTGTACGGTTGGCTTGTTTCAAATCCGATGCCTCGTTCGATTCTTGCATACTACCACCCTCAATTTGCTCACTTCTGTCATCCATTCCAGCTTAGTCTATACCGGTTTACCTACGTACCGCGCTTTTTGGGCAGTGAGTTGCTTAGCTGCCAAATGCCTGAAACGGCATACACTAAATATTGCTGACTAGAGGTTCGTTGCCTATATCAAAGATATAACGTGTTGTACCTATATCCATGGCAACCAGGCTTCAAACATCTCCATCCTGAGTCTGTGTTTAAAAATAAAGCGCTGTTATAGGCTGCTTCCAAATGAAAAAGAATAGATACATATAGAAGTAGAAAGATAGTACGGCTCCATCCATACCAGCCACTTATACGGGGGTATTGGTGAAAAGAAAGAATTCAAAGAATGGCTAAAAGTAGACTCCAATCCAATATGCTCCGGAGGTAATCCAATAACAGCATGTCCTTGCCTCTTAAGACATCCCAAGTTGTTTCATGATGCGAACCATATCTGATCGCTGATGACATATAAACAACGCCAGCCGACCCCTTGGCTTTAGCAATTCAGACTGCAGGACCCGATCGTTTCGAGTCCTTGTAAATGAAAAAAACACGCCGTCTTTAAAAGCAATATACCAATAATTGTGATATTCTTGGTAAACCATAAGCCACTAACGCCAGATCCGGTTCAGTTCGAGGCTGAGCCACGAACGTTGCAGCAAGAATCGCATCCGACCTGCATACTCGCGTTGCTGTTTTTGTACAATTCGTTCATTTAAACGTATTCGACTCATGAGTTTCGTCGACCCTTACACTTGTCGTGAAGTAGGTGTCCGTTTCGTGCAGTAGTTCTCGTAAACTCGGCTCCGCAGTTAGGGCAGGAAGCCTTTGCGGCTTGGCCAGATTTTTCTCGCTGATGTCGCAACAAATTACTGAAAGTTGAAAATTGTCGTCCATTGCACCCGTGTTCCCAGCATCGCGGCTTCGGCCGACTTTGCACGACTCTGACATGTCCAGCTTCTTGTGTGTTTGAGCCTCCCGGGCCTAGGACTGTAGGTACCTGATACATAAAACCAACGTCCTGGCCAACAGGTACAGGCGGTGATCGAGTACTGTTATGAACAGTCAGCGTTGCTCGCGAAAGATATGCACGCTGGGGAAATACCTATATTGACTGGATCCAGCATAAACTGCTGCATAATCCACGGGCATATTATAGTTTGCTTGTCTGATGGTTAGAGATTAGCATGGTCCGGGCGCCGCCCTATATATGCAGGGGTCTTACAAGCTTTGTGGGTATGAGGTAGGATAAACGGGTGCGGATTGCGGTTGGTGGTCTTCGAGGGATGGGCTGTAAGATTGAAGATACGTTGAGCTGCTCATTGTAGTCGGAGTATCGCTCATGAGAGTCACGGGAGCAGGTGCCGTTGTATACGCTGAGGTGTTCATAGCTGTTGTGGTAGCGGCAAGCCCCAAAGCCGAAGGCGAAGAATCGACGTAAGGGTTACTGTTAGCGCGGCGCATTCTGTTCACCAGCCTCGAGTCTCGACGTGCCCTATCTGACTGTCGTTTGACTTCTCGCTGGTCTGCCGAAAGAGACAGTCGTGGGGGGCTCGATGTCACGGATCTCGACTGTGGTGGGGGTGTGAGGCTGCTTCCAGAAACATGTCCCATTGAAGGCAGTCCAGGACTTAGCAAACTGTTTCCAGAGTTACTTGTCTCAAGAGGGCCTATAAAGATGTCAATTTCGACTGACATCGAGTAGGAGACATTACAACGTACCTGGCCATGTGAAGGCTGATCGAGGTCCCATAGTAAAGGCTGGATCAAATTGGATAGCAACAGTACTTGAATAGTAACATTAGTACTTTGTGTAGAGTTCAAGGCAAAAAGAAATAATACCTCATGCTGGTTGACCGTCCTGCCTGACGAGAGTTCAGTACCAATTGATGCCTGTCCTCTTGTGGAAAGGAAATCAATGATCTTGGTCCCACCTGAGATTGATCTGGTTGACTCCAGGTTGAATCAATGCCTGCTGAAGCCAAGGTTGGAAACTGAGAATATGATTGAGAGGCCGATGTGGAGAGGTAAGTAGACTCGGGGGTTGGTGTGTTCAAGTAGGGTGTGGATGAGTAATGGTTTGGCGAGGGAACTGGAGGCTGAGGGGATATTTCGAGCGTATGAATTTGCGGCGAGGCACTTATGTTTGAGCCAAGGACGAACTCCCCACTAACAGAGACTTGACTACCAACAGTTGATCTGGTGGGAGGTGAGCTCGGGTTGTCACAGGTTCCATCTGTCGTGTTCGAGTCCATCTTGACTGAGGATGGAGGGGACAAGGGAAGGTATAGAGACTCGGATTGAGACATACGGAAAGTCAAAGAGCTATGAAGCCGATGATAGAGTGATCTTGTTGCGAGGTGGGATTAATAAGTAAGGGAGCGAGGCTTATAACAATGCCTTGTGAAGCTGATTAGAGATGAAGACTCGAAAAGCTTGGTTATAAAGCGGTGATCTATCTATGGACCATCTGAGCCCCAAACACGGCCAGGGACAGGATGCCGACTTATATGAAGAGGGCAGTACACAATCCCGTTGGACGTGCATGACGAAGTAAAGGAACACTGACAGGAAACCTTCCTCGAAGAAGGCTTGAGTACCATGGAACCATGAGCACAGGGCAGTACCCGACAAGGGTCTGAATTGCAGTGCTGTGTAGAATGCCCCATAGCGTACGCTGAGCAATGAGAAAACATGCCGGTAACAAGGGTGAATAATGATTGCGGGAGTGGCACCATTTGAAGGGAAATGGGGAAAAGAGCTTGGGTAACGAAGGGCTGGGGGGCGTGTTCAGAGAAAGAGATCCGGTAGCTATGGCCCAAGGGACCAGAAGTCATGGTGTTGGTACGTGGCGTAGCGGGGAAAGGACAAGCACCCATCGATTTGAAGTTGACCGGCAGCGTGTTTAGTACCCATGTCGATTGCCTTACCAGGCCAGCGAGGTACCCATGCGACGGCTAGAGCTGACATGGGGTCATGAGTGCGCGCGCACCCACCTTGTAAGGCTCCATCAAATGGGTGGGCTCTCCTCCCACGTCGAATTCAAGCGGGTCATGGTAATAGACCCCATCGCTCAACCCATCATACCCAAGATGGACCGGTACAATGAGACGACAGCCGAAACGTTCTGAGATTGGGCTGGGGCCGCAGTTGGCGGGTATTTGGAATACCAGACCATTTTTTTCAAGCGATGAAAGGGTAGAGAGGCGCAACATGATCCATATGCCAGTTGTATGCTGTGCTTCAGGCTGATTCACGGTTGCCAATGATCGCTTGTGCTGCGTATGCGTCTCGCGGTTTAAAGGCCGAAACCCTGCTGGCGTCGAGATTTGACGCCTGGCGCTAACGCGTCAATTCTGAACCTTGGACCTTGCTTGTGAAGTTGGTCTGCATACTGGATATGGCACGCGATGGAACACGCGCAAATTGGGTGCTATGCTTTGCAGGCGGCAGTTGGCTGACAACTACGAATCGATGGCTTTCGAATGCTTCCTTGGAAGGGAGAGCGATGCTCAGAGGCGACCGAGACGGGAAGAGTCCAAAGAAAGCCGTGGGATTCGAATCCTTGCGCTCGCTTCTCTATGGCTCAACGAGTGAGCGGTCGATGCAAACGAGAAGGAGCCGTCTCCTTGGCTGTGCAGAAACCGCAACTTAGTACTCGTGCCCTTCTGAGGCCCAATCCAATGGCATAATGCTCCAAGCGCGTCAATCCAATAGCACGAGTCAAAATGAGCGTGATACGTAGCGTGTTCTCCGTGCCGCCAAGAGCAAGCGCAGATGCTAGGCGAGAGGCAAGCTCATAGTTAGGGGCCACGCAGTCTCGTCAATCCTCGACCTAAACGGTACAGTCTCATTAGGCCCATCACTCTGGTCGTGGAGATAGGACGGTCTTAACGCATGTCGACAAAGGTTCAACGATTCGGTTTTTGCCAAGAGGGGTTCGTCGCGTAAATTCTAGCCGTCCAGGACAAGCACCCTGGAACAGGCAGCCAGTCCAATAGGCTTGTGCACAGTGGACAGCGGGTCGACAGTAATCGAATCCAGGGCCAAGGTCGCGGGCTCATCGTTGAAAGGGCGGTCCACGGCGATCCATGGATCAGAAAAGACAGGACAATGGGTACAGGGATGGACAGAGGGGGAGGGTGTTAGGAGGCATCCCCATCCAATGCTACTGTACTACTCCCATCTACTGGGGTGTTCAAAAGCGCGCGGCGCTCGCTTGACATGCCGCTGAATTGACTGAGTGCCGGGCCGTGGAATAAGTCGGAATGGCTCCCCTACTGCCGCAGACAGGTTGATTACAAAAGCACAACCGTTTCTCCCAGACCAAGGAAGCGGGTGCGAGCGAATGGTGACTAGTAGACGCCTTCCGCTTTTGGCGCGTGGTTGGTCTGAACAAGCGAAGCGGAAGGAGTTGGTTAGGTAGGGGTAAGTGGTAGGCGCCATTGACAGGCGCAACTAACTGCGCTAGAAGGATGAATAATGCTTGCGGCCATCCATTCTATTCCCCCGCTACCGCGCAAGTCGCTATCAACCCATTTCCCTCCCAGTTATGTTCCCTGTCGATTTGCTTCCACGAGCGGCCGACTCTTGGCTTTCAACGTTAATAACATCAGGTCAAGTTAGGGTGGTAAGGGCAACTAGCCTAGCCCGGCAGTTTCCCACTTCACGGACTGTATCTGACCGTCAGACCGCTCGGGGCACTCTCTTTTGCACTCTCAGTACATTCTACCTTATTTATCATTGTTGACTTTGCATCTCCCTCTCCCTATTAACAAGGTATCATCTATCATCGAAGATGCAACAACATCCTGGATCATCAACGTGGCATGGGTGACTGACTATCAATGTCACGCACAGCCCCCGTGATCGCTCCAATCCCTTATCCTCAGACCCCCAGGTTCGATTGCTCACTCATCCGCCCCCATTGGTACCTTACCCTCCATTTCTCACATTCCAGATAGGCAGCAGGAATAGCCATGCACGAAAGCAACCACAAAGCTCTCATAGGTCGCTAAGCGCGAAATCTGCTACGTATCGAGTCTATTTCCGTTTTAGGTAATCACCGGGAAACTGTATACCCCCCATCCCCTCGGGTTGCTTGGTCGCTTGGTCAGAATAAGTTGTGCGTCATCATTCTCACAGTCCACCTGCACCATCGCTGAGACCTTTCATTAACCCTTTCAGCCAGTTACGCCTCAGACGAATTATAGGACAATGAACCCGAGTAGTCGTTTGGCGAGAATGACAGATCCAAAAACTCGGACTCTAGCTTGCATCGGTCCGATGCATCATGACAGCCTTGACCGATTGCAACACTGAACTCCACTTTATGGTGGCTTGGCCATGCTTGCAGCAGCTCGTAAAGACCCCAGGACAAAACGGCTGCAGCGCTGACGGCGTCTAATAGAGCCAATCGATATCACTCTCCTATTCCACAGGCGCGCAATGAGCCAATGTCCAAGAGAGCGGGGATCGTCTAAGCCAAATGGCGCAGTGCGACAAAAGGACATTGACGTGGATCAGCAGCCTTAGCGTTTGGCCCCCGACTCCTAGGAAGCCAATCGGAAGAATTGGCAGGGTCATAGCTTAACCAAAAACAACACTAGACGTTTTCGCGATCCCAGTACACAAACTTCCAGGTCTATGCTGGCAATCTTCATCGCGTAGTGCTTGGCTTGCGGGTCAAGCCCCAACGACTACAGCAACACTGGAACACAACTCTCTGACTCAAGCCTTATTACCGATAAATAGGCCCAGAGCTTGAGCAGCTTAACCCTTGCCAGTTGAGCTAATAATGGTTATCCCGCAAGCACCACAGACACTTAATTTCCATGATCTTATGTCCATTTGAAACATAGCACAGCCTCTTATTATCACCCTATGTATGAAACAAAGCAGAGAATAACTCCACACCCAGATCCTTAGATGGTGCCTTACGCCTCGACAAAGGAATCTTACCTCACCGGTATAGTCCATACCTACTTAGCGTCGTGAGCCGCTGTGTTGTTCGATAAGCTAGGTAGGTACGTGAGATTCTGATATGGACCACCCTCAGCACTCCGACGGTTTGAGGACACAAGATCAGTCAAAGACCTGATTAACGTCGGGCTGGTACTGTAATTCAATTTGGAGCATTTATGGTAATTGCCGCTTCAAGGCTCCTCTTAGTCGATTTCGATTTTTGAGAATTTTCGATTGACTAGTTGACTCATTTGTTCTTGTGACTGTTCCTTGAGTATCTAGCCATTTCAAGAGAGCTCAGCCCGTTGATACGCAAGCATGCGGCACAACTTTACATCTATCACAGCAGTAATTGCAGCAAACCATGTGGGAAATGACATTGTGGTTCTGAGCTTCCAGCCATTTGATCATCTGCTTGGAGAAACGGTAATAGTCTCAAGGCAAGAACTGGGTCTTAGCTTTTGTGAAGCTATCTGGCCGTCACCCATGCTAATCTACGCGCGCGGCATCCCCACCCTTCAGTTGAACACACTAAAAGTCCATTTGCAGGAAAGCTGAGAAAGCCAAGCCAACTCAAAGAAGCCATCAAACATCAAAACACGCACAATTCATGGGGGCTACGCATGTTTCAGACACGCCACGGTTCCGCCCTCCTAAAAAGATCCCCAGAAATGACCCTAGGGATCAACGAAACGGCCATGATCCCTCTCTCTAGAGCACTCGAGATCACACCGCGAAATGCTCCGGTCAAACCATATTGCTCCCAGGGATGAAACCACTGCTTCCAGCTCGAGGGGCTCAGCCTCGATCGGCCTAGACTACTGCAATCCTCAGATTGGTTTATGTCGCTGCCTGGAGAGGCGATCGATGCCATTTCGGTATTAAGGGCTTGTACATGTTTGAGGGGTGTATTGGTCAAGCAGACACCAACTAAGCAGTGGGCAAGGCAGACTGGCAAGACTGGTCACTCATCGTCTAACTAATAAGCTGCAAGAAAGCCTGCAAGACTATGGTTATGGCATAGCGCCACTGCCATCGTCATACCCCTGGTCCAGTATTCGGTACTATCTCGAGCAATTTTCAGCAGTCCATCCTCTAATACTCAACAATAACGGAATCTTTAGAGTTGGCATAACACGGGCATATTCGCCTGCTCTGGCTCGGTGGATCCAGCATTGGCGAGCTTGCCTTGTCACAGTCGTCTCGGTAATGCAGGCTCAAGTCTCAGGAAGTCTCAAGCCGTGTGTTGAAGATCGACAAGCTCCATTAGTTAACGTGACGTCCAGAACCTCTACCCGATCACTGGACGACAAGGGTCCTGGCCTGGTTCCATAGCCGATACAGTATCCATGTTATACGTAGTGTACACGAAGATACAGACTTCGGCGGCTGGTCGCTACGTTTCCGACTCTCCTGGGGAGATTAGTGCCAGCGTATTTGTTTAAAAGGGAAACATTCCGAGTAAGGAGCGTTTTCTGATTAGAGACTATCACCAAGTGTTCGTCACAACCCGAACCCCGACTACCAGCACAATCACCGTCACCGAGCGTGATGCAGAAACAAAGATGTCATGTTTTGCGATCGTAGCCCGCATTCTTCGGTCCCGAGCTGTGCGATCTTTTAACCCCTGAACGTTGTGTTGCAGACCCATTATAACATGAAAAGATGGTGCTCAAGAGAACGATGGGATCCGTCTACCTCTCATGGTCTGAGACATGAGGCAGTGTTGTTTAGTGAAACATCTTATCATGTATGACACTTTTCCTACACTTTCATGTGATGGAAGTTTAGCATTGAACGGATCTTCTAAGTTCAAGATATTATGCGCCTTGCAGACCAAACTCTATGAGATCCTCAAGGTAGTCGAAGCTACGAAGTTATAATCCCCCAGAGCAACACAACATGTTATCTCTTGACTTCCTCCAGGACTCGCCTGACTGCAACAAGGTAGTCTCCGTATACACCATAATCTTGTTCAAATCTCTCCATAGGTGTATAATATCCGTGTTCCGCTATCAGTCAATACCCGCGGGAGCGTTCAGTGCCTTATGTGCCCTGGACAACTAGCCTCCTTTTCACGGCCCAGATATCCGTGTAGCGTCAACTTACCACCTTCAGCACAGGTGAAAACAGCCCTCTTAACTGGACCTTTAATTTCTTCGGATGACGGAGCTTGTTGAGCAAGTTATTGACTAGTTGTTGTACAGCTCCGTATGTGCATCAGAGCTTCTGCTGTTGAGAATCCCGAACGATATCGAACAACAGCTATATTGCCTACAAGAGCAAACATGTTTGATGGGGGCCATGTCGCATTGAACTCTGGTGGCCATCATAGAAACTGGTTGAAGTCTACTCAAGCAAGAGAAGGGGGTGGATCTGAAGACTGGTAAATCAGACTGAACATGTGGCAGATGCCCAAACTAGCCTACGTTCGGAGTTCGAAGGACCAACGACAACTTGCACCAGAAAGATATACCTTTCCTTGTAGGTTTCCTCCACAGGACGTTGGAGAGGAATATCAAAGGTTACTCCACGCCATGCTTTTCTCTTCCCCCGGGTCTTGCGAGATGATATGCAGGGACGGCGCCAATGGTCATACGATCAACTCTAGCATACATCATGCTAATGGCAGGATTAGGAGGAGGGAGTCTACACAGGTTCATCTGTTCGCTAGTTGTTGGGGATGCGGTCGGTACCTGAGCCCATCACTGCCGTACGAACCAAGGGTGGGCCGAACAACGAACCGAATCCTTCGGGTGAGATTTCTTCTAGCGGCCGCAACCTTCTTTCCAAGAGGCGCAAATACAGGGTCTTGATTCCCAACGGCCTCTCTTTTGTGACCGACAATGCATGAGTTGAGTGAAGTTGGAGATGATAGATGGAAGCTATGTAGTATCCGGAATACGGTGAATACTGACCCCAGGATGCAGCTAAAGACTCTGGGCATGTGTCAACTCGTCTGGTGAGATCCTGGGCGCTGATGAGACTACTAGCCAGGGGCACAGTTATATCACGGGGGTGGCTGTGGATTGTCCTGTGTTACCTGTCCTCATGCCTCATGCCTCATGGCGCCCTTTAGGGGGGGGGTGGGGGTTCTTTGCCTTTTGAGGCTGTGCGTGGGATCAGGGTTAAAAGGAAGATAGGATGAAGAATGTTGTCCAAGCTCATATCAATCCAGTGGAGTAATCGGTTTTATTTTCTTTCGCTTACATTAAAGTTTCTTGCTAGAATCGGTCATAAGCGCTTCGGTCAGACTGTGTTATGATTGGCTATATCTAATTACCTTGGCGTTGGTGATCTCTTCCAATCTCACTTCAAGCGGCAACGTCGGGCACTGCGGCTTCTCAGTGCGGCAAACTGTTGCATAGCTCTTATTTCGACATTTAAAGGATATGTCTGTGAAAACTACGTTCAGTTTTGTTATATGAGTTGACATGTTCTTGCCACTGATATAGCATAATTTCTGGCGAAATGTATAGGTCGAAAGGATTGTATCATATCCCGCTCTAACTTGTTTTGACTTAATCATCTTTACATTTCAAGCTTGATGAAGGCTGGGTGCTAACATTACCATCAAAGTTGGCAATTATGGTTCTATCAACCGGCGTGATATAGGGTAGTTTACGTTATCATTGTTCGATTAGGTATGTCAAGAAAGATAGTGGAAAGTAATAAACTCTTGTGCTGTTTGTAAACTCTCGCGTTCCCATCCTATCGTAATGATGGCATTATCCGTTTGGTGTTTCCGGTAGCGAATCTTAGCACCAAATCGTGAATCGTTTACAATATTGGTGACGCGAATAAACTAACTACTGGGGATGAGGTTCTACACCCTAGGATCCATGGACCAGGAGAAGATCCAAGGAAAAAGGCCAACAAACTCATCATACAACTAAAACAAGAATAAGCAACAGACAAGTATATACTTGTATTGTTACTCTCATCACGGGGTCGTGCTGAAAACAGTATCAAAGACGATGCCCTTATGTAATCCAATAGAAGCCCGGCACGCGATCTGGGTCATCCACGGGCTAGTTAGGAACCAACCACCTGTCGTCATTGCAGGTACACTCTCTAGTAAGACACACCAGCCCGATATTCAACGAACAATCACAGTACTGCTTCAATAAGGGCTATTCTCTCCTATTCACGGATAGATTCGCTTAACTGCGTCACAAAGAACACTCGTACAAAGCCGGTTGGTACAAGTTACGCTATTAGCAAATAGAGTGGTCGCCAGGCAGCGACCGCCTCTATCCTTGAGAAGAAGAAAACCTGCAACTGGGAACCAGGAATTACACCAGAAAGGTCTTTGTCTTCCCTCGTTACATACCGTACAGAGTCGTAACATCAACGCGATCAAGATACCAGAGTCCTCCCTCCGATAGTCCATTACTTTGAACAACAAAACCCCCGCCAATAACGACCCCGCGATAGAGCATCAACCATGTCATCCTTCGTCGTCAAGCTTTGGGAGGACATTTTTACCCCAGGCCCGACGCCCACCATCCTCAAGGCCGCGAATGCCTCCTTCGCCGCTCTCCAAACCGTCCTATTTTGTCTCTTGCTCGCGACGTACAATATCCACTGCGTCATTCTTTCCATCCTCTGTGGCGGTTTGTGGTGGAGCGTCAACTGGTTTGCCGCCGAGCTTGCCATCGCGCAGCGAGAGCAGCGTGAAAAGGAGGAGAAAGAAAAGCAACAACAGAAAGAGGTGTCGGGTAACGATGGCGAAGACAGCGAGACGGAGGTCGAGACGACTGTCCCGAGCAAGCCGTCTCCCGTCGCCGTGACAACCTCTGAAGTTGCTATAGGTGCTGCTGGAGTCGAGCCTCTTCAGTCAAAGGGCGAAGTGAAGCAACGTTCTGGGGCTACGGGTACACAATCAAGTGTTAGTACGGAGGACGAGTGGGAGAAGGTATCCGAAGCTGAGAATGAGAAGGACAAATAGAATCACTGTATACGCGGTTCAGGGTACACCAATTCAGACTATGAGGGGGGATGGTACGGATGCGTCAGTGATTTCAGAGAAAGAGACGACACTGGAGGAGGATACCCCTTGTGACATCTGTGATTTCTGGCGTGTATGTGGTTAGCGTAGTCACATCTTTCTATCTTAGATATCAATTAGAGCCGAACTATGGTTATGAACTCTACGTCATGCATATCATGATCTTCAACACGCTCTGCACTCACACCGCACTCCAAATACAGCTACGACTCACTATATGAGTCTCAAGCCTACGCTGGCAATGACGTCTGCGCCAATACGCCAAAACAATATCCAACCCCAAAGTCAGATGAGCCACGAACGAAGAATTGTAACATAATTAGCAAGAACACACAAGTAATACACGACAACTCCGTGGAGCTGTCTATCTTACATAGCTTTTAGCTTCCGGGTCACATATGCTGCAACCAAACTGCTCATGGCTCCGATGAATAGGCACACCGCAATGGCGTTCGGACCATCTGGATCTGGCTGCTTCTTTTCATCACCCGCGAGCTCGGGACTCTCTCCAGGCTCGAGGACCGCAAACACGATGGTAGATATGAACGTACCAACAAACTGTGGCAACGTCGTATAAATGTTCAGGATGCCGAAGTAGATACCCGACAACTCGCCTGTAGCAGCCGTAGATGGCATGCCAACCTCTGATCCGTGATCAAGCTGCAAAGGTGCATCATCGTGGCTGATATCCGAGAGCTCAATGTCGGGCTCGTCCGAAATGCGACGATATGCGCCATCTGATCCGGCGCCACCGCCGAGCTTGTTGACCTCGACGCCGAGGAAAGCACTCGGAGCCCACATAGCGAGAGTCCAAGGTCTAAACACGCGTTAGCATCATACGGAGGGCGGAGAACTGGTGCAAGACTTACATGCCGCATAGACACACCAGAACAGTCGCAAATCGGAAGCTGGTTGCAAATGGTGCCAACGACATGGACGCAGCAAACATTATGTGCCCAAGCATCCAAGCAGTCAATAGATCAGGCTTCACCTTGTTGAACCGTGTCAAGAAGCCTGCGATTGCCTGAGGAGGCCGGTGGGTAAAGGAGTTGTCCTCAGGAGACTGGACAAACATGGGCAGAATCCAGGCACCTGCAAATGTGATTACGGAGTAAATAACAAGCGCAGTGCTTCCTATGCGCCCAATGGCACCGAGAGTATCCTTGGATTTCCTCGCATCGGCGGGCACGTCGTAACGAAAGTATGTTTCACCAACCCATGTGGTACTATAGAAAAGAAAAGGGAACCACCCGATCCAAGCCCAGAACTGTGCCCAGCAGATGGCTTGAATTCGAGGAGGTAGGTTTAGAAGTGTCGACCAGATTTGGCGAAAGACTTTGAAGCGACCCTCATGCTGTGTTGGTTTGGAGGCTACCAGTACCCGCTCTGTGACGGCCCAGCAAGTGAGTGACGTTGAACTCAGGAGAGCAATGGTTGAGATGACCGTGAGCTGTTTGAACTGAGTATCGCCAAGCGTGCTTCCGAAAACCTTCAATAAATCGACAGCCCCGGCGCCATACGCAATCATATGACCAATTGCAGACATACGACTTGCTACAAACAACGTTAATTCGGCTCACATCAAAACAACATGTGTGAACTTACACCAAGCCGCCCCCGTCTGCTGTTTGTCGATTGGTAACGTATCAACAATGAGACTCTTGGAGCATGACATGACTGGAAAAGTCGTTAGTTTTGGCGGAGTTAGAGAGACGTTCATGGCACCATACCAGCATTAATAGCGAAATCAACAACATAGATGGCCAATACAGCCAATACTATCGTAGGCCGCTTGGCAGCTTCATCATCGGCCACTACGAAACCGACAATCTCATGTGTAAAGCCTAATATTAGGAGGCTTATAGCAACAATAATGGAGCCAACCACCATCAACGGTCGCCGACGTCCCCATTTGGACTTACTCTCATCCGCAATGACGCCGACAACAGGTTGAACTATAAGACCGGACAACGGACCAGCAATCCATACTAGAGATGTGTTGCTTTTGGTTAAACCAAGATTAAGCAGATATGGCGTGCAGTCTAGACACTCTTCAGCAAGGTACGCCAGGGGATGGTGAAACTGTAGACTTACATGTCATTTCGATACCCCACGTGAAACTAGATGCACCAATGTTAGAAAGCCAGCTCAAATTGGATTACTGTTGCCGCAGCTCGCCGGGCAAGTAAACGTACGTTATGCCAATAGTGACGAAATTCAATAGAATCATGCGCACAGCCTCAGAGTTGCCTCTAATAGCGGGCTGTCCTGACCAGCTGGCCATGTTGGCCGGATTGCGCCCTTGAGATTCAAGGCTATTATTATCCTGGCTCTGTCTACCCGAGCTATTGCGATCGTATGAGTCTCGCTGCGGATGGCTGTAGTAAACCTCGGTACCGGTCGAAGAGGGAGTTGGTACTGGCGGAGAATAATCACGGGGTGAATGCAGAACGTCGGTAGATACGGCAGAAGCTGGGGGAGATATCGACGGTGTTGGAACAGGAGAAATTGAAGACGAGCGGGATGTCGAGCCTGCAGCAGATACACTCGGGACAGCGAGGTGAGTATTAGACTGGGGATACGAATGACGTAAATCTTGTTGAGAAGTTTGACGCTGTAAAGTTGACCGTGAGCTTTGATTCTGTTGATAATGAAGCCGAGACTGGAATTCAGCCACGTTGTGGTTATGCTGCAACGGTCCAAGTTCCTGATGAAGATGATGACGATGCCGCTGCGGGTACTCGCGATCGACCGCCTGCTCTTCCGGCGAGCTTGTCGCGGGCATATCGTGTGGTGTGGGTCATGAAACGGGGCAACCTCGAAAGAGTGAACAGTACCTTTTCGCGAAGCTTCTTGCTCTGCCAGAGGTTAAATTGAAGCGAAAGACTTGGCAAAGCTGTCGAGTAATGCAGGAAGGGCAAAGTAGATGCCAGACTTGCAGCTGATGGTTAGTAGCAACAAAGCAGCCAAGATTGATTAGCACTACGAAAGGTACTAAAGAGGTACCTACCAACTAAGGTATTGCTCTAACGCTGTGAGCGGTAGTATGCTATCCCCGCCCCCTTTCTCCTGCAAGGGCGGGGGATCCGTCTGTTTACCGCAGTTCCACTTTCGGATCTTTCCTAACGTTCCAGTCTGGGGGTATTAGTTCCAAGTCACATGTCAGAATCATCATCTACCGTTTGGTAGATGAGTACCGCTATGATAAACATCAAATGTTAACCATGTGTTAGTCGGCAACAACCAAATAATGATTCTTAAACCCAATAAGAGTGCCAAAAGACACCGTACAAAGATCTTACCACCAAGATAACCATACAAGACCGCACATAATGATCCACGTAACCAAGTTGAATACTTTAAGCTTCATCATGCTTGGGCCACTGGTATCTCATTCCATACCTTTTAGTCAATACGATTCGTTACATTTCCTCCACTGCTACAAGATGCAACCGAACTTCATGGCCAAGCAAACACTACCCGCCTAAGTCGCTTTCGGGCTCATCCCTCGTTATTCACACCTGAAATCTTACACATGTTGGTATTTTGCTCTGAACGCCTGGCTCCCCTGCTTGAAAAGTCAAGGCCCCAACCACGCCTTTCTTTCATCCCATGTTTTCTGCTTTCGCGTATAGGACACTGAAGGCTTTTACCCAAATACAAGCCCAAACAAACAAATGAAAACTGAACCAAACGACGCATTGTCGAACAGCTCATTCAGCATAAATAGGAGCTGAAGGTCGAATAAAAGGCGAGGAAACTCATAGAACACAAATGTAAAAAATGCGGATCAACATGGATGCGTTTTAGGACCGGGTGAATCTGCTGCAGTTTCAAATCGGAATGTCCGTGTAATAAACGCCCAAGCTCCTCCCTTGAATCCTAGTATAAATCTTGGATGTGTTGCGTAGTTGGTAAGATAGCAGTCTGGCTTGACCCTGCCTGCTGAAGTTTCGGTCAGTCATGGGCCGTGGTTATGAATCAGCGAGCCTGGCAAAGTGTTTTGACCAAATCCACCCAACGCGATCGTCTGGATCATCCTGGTTCTTTGCTAACCAGAGCTCTCCTTTCTCACCAAGGACGTCGAAGATCTAGACTGGTGGTTAGCTCCCAAAACCAAGGCCATTTGTGGAGTGAGTCGACTTACTTCGCCGGCCTGATATACCAAGTACGGATAACCAGCTTCGTGTTTTGTCGTTGCAATATTGAACTCAAAGAGGGAAGCCGCTAGCCAAAGCACATTATACCCGTCGTCTGTAGGTCCTCGCTCCCTTGAAGACGCCCGAGACGATCGAGCACTATCCTCAGGTCCATCAGCTGGTGGCAAAGCTGAGTGGAAAAGCCCCGAAAACCGTCTGCCCTCTTGAGATTGATTCTGGGAACTGTAGGTTGTATGCGAGTCTCGGAGCTGTTGTGTAGCTGAGTCTGAGCTCTGTCGAGGAAGTCCTCCAGAGTCAAAACTTCTGCCTGTACTGGGTCTCGTGGAGGCGGCGAATGATCGCGTGCTACCAGGAAGATCTGGGGAGAGAGGAGATGCAGTGCCCTGCTGGTGGTTCCCGATACCCGAATAATAGTCACGATAATAATACTGATGTGGACTAGGGATGTTCCCAGCAGTGACACCTGTAGGCGACGCAGTATACGAACCGCTGTGGCGTTTTGTGAATTCAGGTGCAGGAAAGCTTGGGGCCTGTTCGCCACTGATTGAGTGACCTCGAGCACGCGAATCACTCTCAGACGGACGTGATCGCATTCTCAGGGATGATGATTCGTCGGTACTCCGTGTGGTTGACTGAGAAACTCGGCCCCGATACATGGGATTGAGGATCCCAATACTGGCTAACTGCTCCTGTTGGTAGGGGAAGTCGCGTTGGAAGGTTGCCACGACCTCCTTAAGATCCGGCATATCAGGACAGTCGCCCAAAACTAGTTTCATCTTGTCCTTCCATATCCCATACCATCTCGTTTGGATGTTAACAAAGTTACCCAGACAGATGTTGCCCACCTTTTCAGTTAAAGCAGACAGCTTGGGAAGCTCTTTCTTCAGCGTATCGTTCAGAGCATCGTACTGCTCAACAAGCTCGTTGAGTTTGGAGTCAATGCTTTTGCCCGCGCGCTTTAGCTGTTCGTATCGCTCGTAATCCACACGGCGCTTTTGGCGTTTCTTCATCGCCAAAGACGGGTTACCATAGGCCTTGATAACATGTTCGAACGGCTCAATGACATGTTTTCGGACTTGCGATAACTGGCATTCGTCAGTATTCTTTCCCACAAGCGTCACTTAAACAATCAACGTACATGCTCCTCAAGCGCAACCTTTTCAAGATCTCGCATCGAGATATTAAACTGGACCCACTTGCTTTCAAGCTCAGGATGGTTTCCTGGCTGTAGCCTCATAACCAACTCGATGGAAGACAGATACTGCAAAAATTCGTGTACATAGGCAGATACCTGCCTCGTATAGAATTCGACATCTCGGAGAACAACTTGTAGTCGCAGATAATCGTCGCCAAATTTCTCGTTCAATTTAGCATATTCGGAATCTTCACTCGTTCGGGTACCTGACGCTTGGAGCTTGTCGACTCTTTTGCCGAATGCGCGCGCGAATCCTGCCTTAACATCGGATTCCTTTCGCTTTCTTCCGACGATCTGGCCAACAAGTTCGAAGTTCTTCTTGGTTTTGTTGATCTCGATGATGGCCGTCTCGAGGATGTCTTTAGCCTCAATTAGACCTTCTCGATCGGGATGATCCTGTGGGGTGTGCTGTAATAGCGTTATAATGAGATTTGGATACTTGGTGATGCGCTGCATTGGTTTAATTAAGAGCGAGTCCAGGTCCCATGCTGCCGTCAGGTCCTTCGCAACTTCGTTACATTCATTGAGCCAGACTTTCACCGTGGGATCCTGTTGTATCTGGATGAGTCGTTTGGCTGCCCCATCACTGTTCCTCAAGAAGCCTTCATGAGCGAGCTTCATCTTCTCCATATTGGCTTTGAAAACAGGGCCGATCAGGACGGAACGATCTTTGGTATCATCAATGTCAGCAGGATTAAACTGCGAGGGCTCCGATATCAATGTGCCTTCCCTAGCAAGCGCAGACCGCCGGCTCTGCATCGTGTAAACAGCTAGGACCGCCTCTTTGATCTGAGCAAAGAAAGATGTGTGGAATGCAATAATTTCATCCGTGTTGCGGAAGATGAGCTTCACAGTGTTGGCGTCAAGCTTTGGGCAAGCCTCTGCTGTCCCTTTGTAGATCTCTTCAACAATATTCATGTCGCGCACGAACACAGCTTCAGTATCAACAAGCTCCTTTATAACGTTGCGTCGTTGAACAAGTCGGTGCTTTTCCTTTCCTGTTGGAACCTGTTTATCATATGTTTCGGAGTTTGCATCTCCGTTCAAAGTGGTTGCATCCGCAAAATACTGATTATGGGTTGACAGGGATGTGTTGTCCATCGATTGAGGTGTTGTCATCATGGGAATGTAATCTTGCGACCCTCTTTCAGAATTGACAAATGTGCTTCCACTTTGGGACTGCTCATAATAAACGCCTGATGCTCGTTGCGAATTGCAAGCGGAGCCTGATGTTGAAGCTGGGATGGGAGGAGGTTCGTGATTAGGGGATGGGAAATACGAGAAGCTCTTGCTGGCTCTGTTGGAAAGATAAGGAATGGAAAATCCATCTCCAGTGTCTAGCTCTGGGAGTTGATGACTTAGATACGGTGACTGGGTCAAGTCAGTAGAGGGTCGGATCTCCGGTTGACTGTTGCGAATCTCCGAAGGTCGCTCGACAGGTCGGCTATTTCGATGGATAGATGTTGTTTCAAAAATTGTAACATGGCCATGATCTCCAGTTTCGTTCTCGTCATCATCGGGAAACACTGGTGAGCGCCCCACTGGAGACACGTCGCCACTATTGATCGAAAAGTCAGTCCACGCTGACTGCTGACTTGTTCTATTCGTCGCAGACAAAGTCGGTACCACAAGATTTGTTGAAATCTCCGGCCGCTGCTGTTCATCATAAGCTAAATGAGGCTCATTGTTAGTATCCAGAGATTCACAAGTCGAGGCACGATGTGACGAGACTTGGTCGTCGGAGGGCACCTCTGATCTACAGTCGTTTCTGCCAGTCTCTTCCACGTCATCGGTACAGCTGTTAGTGATAGCACCATCGTCATGAGAGCGGCGATACTGTCTCGTTCCTTCATCGTATTCTGAATCAGAATGGCAGTCTGATTCATATTCGGGCTCAATTCGTGGGAATGGGACCATTTCTTCAAGGCTCTCAGCCGCCCTTGGTTCGTCACTGGGTGGCAGAATGGTGATTGTAGCTTTGTACGACTCAACACCTGGTTGGGGCACGTCTGCTTTGGCCTCAATATCGAATGCTCCAGGGATGAAAGGCAGAGTAACCTCATCGTGCTTCGATAATGCATGTTCAGATACATCAACGGCATCGAATGCGGATTTCGGTCGAACTGGCGAGTCAGGGTCATCCTCGAACGGGTAATGGTACTCGGCCTTTGGAGGAGATGTGGACCTCTGCGTCTGTGGGCTGGGTGGCTTGATAACCGTGATGGGAACTTCGAGCGGCATCTGTGAGGACCTTGGAGGGGTAATTTGAGCTTCGTTATCGAACTCTGTTGTTTCCGATGTTATCGAAATGGCAGTCGGTGGTCGCTCTGGTTCACCAACAGGAGGACTGAGGGCTGGAAAGCTGCCAGGAACACCCAGGGTGGGTGAATCAAAGTCTTGAGCCGATGGCTCGTCGGTAAGCGCTGCCTGCGAGGTCGCAGCTAGCATCAATGAAGCGGGTGGTAATGCCATTGCGATATCAACCGGACTCATCGTCGGGTCATCCAGGAACGGCGAAGGCTGATCTCGGCGTGGCTCTCCATCAGGCTGATCGTAAGATACCTCATGGCTACCTGGGAATGCAATAGTATCTGAAAGATCAACCACATTCAAGGCATTTTGCACTTCTGTGGCACTTGAAACCTCAGGGCTCAAACTTGGCCCGCTACCAACCCTGAACTCTGACGATACTAAATGGTCATCTGGAAGGGGCGGAACTGGTGGAATATCGGCGAGGATTGGCGACTCTGTAGTATTAGGCTCTGGCGTAACAGATGGTGAATTCGGGTTTGAAGAAGCAGTGGCAGCAGCCTTCGCCCTGGCAGCAGCCTCCATTTCCCTCCGCCTTCGGTCTGCTGCCTTCTGTCGTGCCTCGAGCGCTTGGCTTTCTCGAATGGACTTCGTATAAGCTAGTCGGATATGTTCTCGTCGTTGTTCAAAATCAATCGGTCCTACAGAGATCTTCCGCCGGCGCGATGATGGTTCAGCGATCCTGGACTGCGGAATGGATGTAGGATTTGGTGACCTAGCCCTTTCCACTGCCCTCATCCGAGAGCTTGCCGTTGTAGCCACGGAAACGGGTTGACGAGGCCGAGAACTGCGGAGAGGGGGGGAGAGCTTCGGGGGAGGCGCTATGATATTTGCCTGAAGGCGATTATTGTTCGTCGGTGTGACCAGAGTTCGAGGTGCCGCTTTTCGAGTAACGCCGCTCTGGGTTGGTGTCTTGGCCCTCGTTGGAGTTTTCGCCCTTGTCGTCGGAGTTCCTGCCCTTGATGTTCGACCATTCACTTGCGGTCGTTTGAGAGTTGGTGAGTTTGAACGCGTCGAAGGTGTTGAATCACTAGGGCCATTCACTTTTCTCACAGAGCGTGGCAGTTTGGATGTAGATCCAGCACTCGAGGTATTGGTCGTCGGTGATTTTCGAGAAGGGGTTTTACGAGAGACCGGAGGTAATGAAGGGGATTTTGGGATGTCGCTATGTGACCGCGTGTGGCCTTTTTGAGGGGCCTGGGTAGGTTGCCCGTTGTTATCGTCGCCGTTGAGGCTACGATACCAGATACTTGGGGACGAAGGCTCGGCGACATCTGGTGGATCAGATAGACTTCTTTGATGGCTAAAGGGATGGTGTAAGCTGGATTCAGATGTCCTTCTTGGGCGAACGCCCTCAATTCCATAACCAGCAGTGGGAAAATTGTGTTGCTCGGGAAGAATCTCGCCGAAAAGCAAGCCTTGAGAACGCGAAGGTGTGGGGGAGATAGAAGAAGTAGTCGGTTGTTGTGGTGGAGACTCTGGCGCCAAGTTGGACGTGGGTTTGGAGGCATTTGAGTTTCCGCTAGCAGTACTTCGCGGTTTCCCTATACGACTGGCAAAAGACTGAGAATTATTCGAGACCTGGTCTTCGGCAACATATCTTGATCTCTGGGAGCGGGCTGACGAGGACATTGTTTGCTTGCTGAACGAATTTGAACCATCACGTAATGTCGAGTAAGACGTTGCACCATTTCGCGGTTGTGGACTGACACCAACATCTTGCCTAATCTTAGCTGCAGCTCCTGTATGCGCCGGGGCACGGGGAATTGATGAAGGTGCAGCACCATTCTGGTCGAAGCGCCTTTTCAGATCCCTCACACTGGGGTGAGTTCCAGTGGGGTTATACCCAGGAAGAGCAGGCCTGTTGTCGACAGGATTTGACGTGGAACGCATATTGATCTCTGTTTGCGATGTAGTATGAAGTTTTGGCGTTGAGCCATCACCGTTGGAGCGCAATGACAGACGCAATGCCGAGGTACCGATAGAGAGGGACTCTTGATTATTGTGGTGTGTTCCCCGATAGCTTTTGTAGAAGTCGTCGGGGTTTACGGGGGTGAAGGCATGGTGGGCTCCCGTAGAAATCGAATCGTACTCGTTGGCGTGAGGCACAGGAGGACGGGAAGAGGCGCTACGTTGGTCGAAATGAGATGCAGGAGCGGCGGAAGGCGAAGAATCGGGGAGGTAATGAAGGCGGTTGTGAGATAGCTGATTGTTGAGATAATCTTGTCTGAGGTCAGTGGCGTGGTCGATGCGACGATTGTGGTCGTTATCGTGATCGTAAGGGCGCTGATTCTGATTATGCTGGGAGAGGTGATGAAGGTCGTGGTGAGGCTCGAGATTGGGGTTTCGAAAGCCCGAGCCTACATCCTGTGTGTCCGCTTGGAGGCCCGCGTGAAGGGCCATATCCATGTCGTTATCCATGGTGGCCTGAGCATCGGTCAGGCTCGTCGAGCGGAGCGACTGGTTGGGGGACTATAGACCCATGCAGAGAGCATCGATGCGTTGGCGTTTAAGCGTTGTGCGGGCGTTGGCGTGAGGCGCACTTGATAGGTGTGAGCAGAAGTGCTGTACTGTAGGTGCTGATGGTAGATTGGTAGTGGAACAGAGTCAACTACACATGGGCCTGAAGAGTGTAGCGACCAGGGGGTATAAGAAAATCAATGGCCCTCACAAGCTCTCGACTGCAGGATCCAACCGCGGACAAGTGAGCAGGAACAACAAGATGGGCACCAAGCTAGATCAGTCCCGGGAAGTCGAACGACGTTGGGGATGGGAGGGTCAAAAATCGAAGTGGACACTCTTTGGTGGATGCTGGTGCTGGAATCAGCCGTTCCAACTCGTCGTATGCAGGCCAACTTTCTGTTAGGGGCTTCGGCGGTGGAGGGGGATGCTGCCAGTCAAGCGCTTTATTGATGCAGTTTGGTCTGAAGAGTGCTGTGGATGGAGTTGCATGTGCGTGCATAAGGCAATCACCTGTATCCAGGTCGCCAGGTCAGATAGCTGAAGGTACGAATAGCACAGAGCAAGCGAGTCGAAAGAGGCTCGAAGATGGATGATCCCTGGGAAAGGGAGAAATAGGGGCCCAATTGGCCGTATCACTTCCTGAGATGGGCGACAGTTCGGTAGAATAGGGACAAGCCAACACTGAGATGTTTTACGTGCAAGCAATGGCATGGAAGACGCGATCTGATGAAAGGTAGGCGAATTTGAACGGAAAACTTACTATTACCCTTATCGTCGGGTATCATATCAATTAAAGTCAAGGGAAAGCACAGTTACAGCATCAATACCTTACCTACCTACCTAGTACAGAGGTAGGTTTTAAAAGTCTTTACTGGCTAAGAGGGATTAGTAACTACCTCTGCAAAGCTAAGCAAGGTATTCCTACTAATTTTATTAGGTATCTTTTATAAGTAATTTTTATATTATTTTTTCTCTTTTTAACTTATAAAAAAGATACTATATATATATATAAATATTATAACTTAGGCTTTAATAATAATACTAAAAGCACCTAGTAAAAAAGTAAAAACTACTAAGTAAATCTACTATTTTACTAATATTTCTAAGTATATAATTAATAAAATATATTTTTAGGCAATTAAGGCAAGCTTTAAGCCTAATAAGAGTTTCCTTAAACTTATTAATACTTAGTTAAAAGATAAACCTTAATCTAGGTAGTCTTTAAAGTATACTAATAAAAATCATAGCTTTATTATTATTAAAATTAGCTTTAACTAATTTAGTAAAGAAAAGTTACTTACTAATATCTTTAGTAAGCTTAGTAATTAGAATATTAAGATCTTAACTATAACTATTTCTAGAATCCTTGAATTAGTAAAATATAGAAAAATAAAGCTAATAAAAAAGCCTAAATTAATTATAGTAATAAGAAAAAAGTATTTAAAATAGTATATTACTTATAAAGATTAAATCCTTAAAGATTAAAAAGCTATAATTTAGTTAAATAAAACTTTTATAATATTTCTTTATTACTATAATAGCTATTATATTTAAAGGCTACTTAAAAAGCAGTTTCTTTATAGCTATATTTATAAAAAGTAAAAAGGTTTTAATAAGCTTATATTTTATTAAGACCTGACTTTATAAAGGTCTTATAATATAACTAAGGAATCCCAAGTGTTAATTATCTGTATTATTCCTTAACCTGTATTTTTTATACTGCATTACCTTAAGGCCTAATCTAATCTATTACTAACCTACAGAGCTAGCTTTAGTTTACTAATATTTACAGTTTTTCCCTTAATACTAAAACCTTTATTTCTTAATTTACCTTTTTCCCTTTTCTTTTCCCTTTACTTCTTTTTCTTTATACTATAATTACCCTTAATTCCTATAATATAATATTTATATTATTAATTTAAATACTATAACTATATATTTAATGCGTAATAATCATAGCCTTCCTAGATAACGGATTATAGTTAGTCCAGGTCTTAGTATTTATCTTAAAATACTAAGACTTACCTTAGAAATTAATCCTTATCCCCTTCTAAATACCTTTACTTATATACCTGCCAGTAAATCGGTATTAATATTTTAACTCTATAAACTATTACTAGTATAGCCTATTACTACTACCTAATCTAATATCTATAATAAAGGCCTACTACTACCTTAATAGGCATTAACCCTATTTTAAGTAACTTATAAGGTTTTCTAGTATCTTTATTTAATTTATAATAAAGTTAATAAAGCCTTTATCTTTATCTTTATTAATACTAAGTAGCTAGATTTAGTAACTAAAAATTACTAAATAAACTTACTATATTACTATATTATTAATAGCTTATTAATATATATTAAGTATTTTCTTATAATTTTATAATGCCTTAAAAATAATTAAAGGACTAGGATATTATTAAATAAAAGGCTATAAATATCTATTAAAGGCCTAGTTATATAGTTATTAACTATATTAGCTATATAGCTATTATTAATATTAATTATATAGTAGTATATTTTATAAAGGTTTTAAGGGTTTTTAGCTTATTTAAACTTAGGCCTTTAGTATTAAAGCCTTAGTATTAATTACCTTTTTTAAGTAATAATAAAAAGAGTATATAGCCTGCTAAGGCTAGGGAAAATATCTTTTTTATACTTATAGATTAAGATTACTTATTTAGTTAAATTATAAGGTTTAAGGCAGTAGCTATATAACCTTCAGACTTAATATTAAGGGTATTATATTCTTTAGTATAGTATATAATGCTATATATTATAATATATTAAAGAATAAGTATTATATTATATTATTCTTATTATAGGACTCTATTAGCTATACTTTATATATTAGCTATAAAGATATTTAACTTTTTAATAACTAAGGAATATATTATAATTTAAATAACTAATTAAGGTAAAATATATACTAAAATAATAAGAAGATTTAAGGCTTTTAATTAGCGGCTTTTAATTAGTATACTTACCTAAGTAAAATATAGAGAATTAAGTAAGCTCTATATATTAAAGTTTTTCTATAAACTTTAAATATTTCCTAGTAAGAAAGTATTAATTAGAAAGTTATATAAACTAGTTTATATAATAATTATATAATAAGGATTATATATATTAGATTTTACCCTTTAGTTAAATAGTTTATAATATACTATAAGAAACCTTTCTTTTTTATTTAAGTTTTATAAGCCTACTAAAGCCTAGTGCTTTTTAAATTAAAAAAAATATATCTTATTTTTCTTTAAATTTTAGCAGTTTTTATAATAATTATTTTATTATTATTAAGGCTATTCCTTTTTTAGGAATTATAATACTTACTCTTTAAGATATTTATATAAGCTTTATATAAGTCCTAGGTCTTTTTACTTTAGGAACTCCTTTTTAATTAAAGACTTATTAACTTCCTAATTATATAATATATATTATTAAATCTAAAAGAATATACTCTATTTAATAGACTTACTTTTATTTTATAAAACCTACCCTATGTCTTATTATTCCTTAGTTATAACTTTTTATTCTCTTTATACCTCCTTTTTAACCCTATTTATTACTATAGTATATCTTACTACTTAAAGTAAATTTATAAGCTATTTTGTTTAAGCCTTAATAGTATTAAAATATATATTTATAGTAGTTAAATTAATAGTATATATATTATATTATAAAAATTAAGGGTAATTATAATATAAAGGAAAGGAAGTAAGGGAAAAAAAGGAAAAAAAGGTAAATTAAAAAATAAAAGTTTTAGTATTAAGGGAAAAACTGTAAATATTAATAAATTAAAGCTAGCTCTGTAAGTTAGTAATAAATTAAATTAGGCCTTAAGGCAATATAGTATAAAAAATATAGGTTAAGAAATAATATAGATAATTAATACTTAGG
>JAAOAW010000099.1:0-10685 GCA_013186925.1 Fusarium succisae | reverse complement strand
AAGATAAAGATAAAGATAAAGATAAAGATAAAGATAAAGGCATTATTAACTTTATTATAGATTAAATAAAGGCATTAAAAGACCTTATAAGTTACTTAAAATAGGGTTAATACTTATTAAGGTAATAATAGGCTTTTATTATATATATTAAATTAGGTAGTAGTAATAGGCTATACTAGCTATAGTTTATAGAGTTAAAATATATAGTTATAGTAATTAATTTAGTAATATAAAAGTTATATTATAGGAATTATAAGCTATTATAATATAAAGGAAAAGAAGTAAGGGAAAAAAGAAAGGAAAAAAGATAAATTAGGAAATAAAGGTTTTAGTATTAAAAAGAAAAACTGTAAATATTAGCAGACTAAAGCTAGCTCTGTAGGTTAGTAATAGATTAGATCAGGCCTTAAGGTAATATAATATAAAAAATACAGGCTAAGGAATAATACAGATAATTAATACTTAGGGTTAGTTAACTATAACTATAATACTATTATAAAAGATTCTAGTTAAGGGGTCTTTTAATAAGGGTAACTTTATAATAAAGTTTATTATAATTAAGTCCTAAGGTTATTATACTACTAGTAGTAGTTATAACTATCTATAAGGTTTATATTTTTATACTTTTATATATAAGTATAGATTATATTATTTAATAATTTTTTTAATATCTCTTCTCTTTATAGTATAACCTTATTCTTATAGTCTTTTAAGTGTTTTTATTACTCCTTAGTATCTATATAGTAGGTATAAATAAAATTTATAAAGGAAGTTATATCCTTACTTTATAGTAGTATTAGTACTGTATATTATTTATATAATAGTTTTTATAGATTAGGTAAATTTATATTTCCTTTATTTATTCTTTTCTAAAAGCTATTCCTTAATTTTAATAGTTTTTATATTAAAATTATATTATTAGCTAATAGTATCTATATATTTATTATCAGTTCCTTTATAATATATAATTATAAAATCAAATTTATATAGATATTTAGCGTAGTGTAGTTATTATTAGTTTAGTTCTTATATTATAGTAAAATAAGTAATATTCTTATAATCTATAAATACCTTAATTAGGTAGTTACTTTTTTTAAGGTAGTATTAAAATTCCTTAAAATAATTAATAATAGCTAGGAATTCCTTATTATAAATAGGGTAATTAAGTTTTGCTTTATATATCTTATAAAAGTAAAAAGTAATAAGGTATAGTTTACTGTTATTATCTTATTATTTAATTTATTTTCCTAAGGTAAAGTTAAAAGTATTGGTTTTAAGTTTAACTTATTAATTAGGGTTAAATATAACTAAAACTAGTTTACTAGTAATAGCTTTTTTAAGCTATTTAAAAGCTTATTAGGCTTTATTGTTTTATTTAAATTATTTTTCCTTCTTTATAAGTTCTATAAGGGGGATTACTACTTTATTAAAGTTTTTAATAAATTATTAGTAGTAATTAGTAAATCCTAGAAAGGATTATACTTTTTTAATTAAGTTAAGTTATTTTTATTTAGTAATTATAGTAATTTTTTATTTATCTATTTATATTTTATTATAAGAGATTTTATAGCCTAAGTATATTACTTAGCTTTAATAAAAGTGGTTTTTAGCAGATTTAATAAGTATATTAATGTCTTATAGTGCTTTTAAAACCTTATAGATATATTCTATATACTCTTCTTTTATATTAAAGAAGATAAGGATATTATCTAGGTAATAAACTATAAAGATATTAAGGTACTTTTAAAGTATATTTATAATTATCCTTTAAAATACTATAGAAATATTAGTAAGTCTAAAAGGTATAATTAGATATTTAAATAGTTTATATTTTATTTAAAATGCTATTTTCTATTTATTATTTTCCTTAATTTTAATTAAGTTATAAGCTACTTTAAGATCTAGAGCTATAAAGAATTATTTTCTAAATAGTCTATCCTTAAGTTCTATAATAAAAAGTAAAAGTATTCTATCCTTTTCTATAATTTTATTAAGTTACTAATAGTCTATAACTAATTATAATTTATCTAAGTTTAGTTTTAGAATAAATATAATAAGGTATCTTACTAAGGATTTTAAGGTTTTAATATAACCTCTTCTAAGCATATTTTCTAACTATTCTTTTAGTATTATAAGTTCTATCTTTATAAGGTTATAGATTAGGAAGAACTTTAGGTTCTTACTATCTTTTAAAACTATTTTAATATCCTAATATAAGTATTTTAGGAGTTTTATTTCTAACTTTTCTATAAAGAGTTTCTTATAGATATAGTACTAGATTAGTATATTCTTAAGTTATTTATTAAATTCCTTACTAGTAATCTGTTTTATCTATTATAAGTCTTAGTCTAATTATCTAAATTAGCCTTTAAAAGTTACTATTATTTATTTAATATATTTAGTTTTACCTTTATAGTACTTATATTATATTTCTTTTAAAATAGGCAATATTATATTATTTTTATCTTTACTACTTTTATTAGTTAAAGTTTAAGATCTTATATTATTATAGCCTGAATTATTTTTATTATCTAAAGGGTAGTCTTTATAGTCTACCTAGCTAGTTCTTTAGTTAAATTATAAGTTATAGCGGTCTAGCTATAAATATCTAAGTATTAAATTATATCTATTAATAGAAATAATATTAAAGTTAATTCCTTAATTTTTTCTATTTATAAAAACTTTAAGGTAATTAATCTCTTTAGTTATTTATTTATTATTATAATTATAAGTTTTTTCTTCTTTATTCCTTATAGTATAAGGTTTTTTCTTAGTTTTTTAAAGTAGCCTAAAATTACTTACTATTTTAAGGAAAATATAGTTTATATTAGCTTTACTATCTATAAGTATATTTAACTACTTACTTTTAATTCTAACTTTTAGTTTAAGGCAAGTCTTTTAACTATCTTTTATAGTTATTCTTAAAGCCTTAGTAAGAAGTTTATTTTCCTTTACTTTATTACTTATTTAGCGCTTTATTATAAATAGTATATCTTTTTTCCTATCTATAGGTATTTATAACTATATTTACTATCTATATAGTTAATATTATTAGGATATTTATATTAGTAAGCTAGTTTATCTTAATATTTTACTTCTATTTATATAATTTATTTATTTAAAGTAGTTTCTCTATTTTCTTAGCTTTTTTTATTATTACTATCTAGATCTGCTTTATTATTTAAGTCTAATTACTTTATAATCTAAGTATATTCTAGTATATTACTTTACTTGTTTTTTAGCCTATTAACTTTAGTAATAGCTTTATATATTTCTTTATTTAATATTTTTTCTTTAGTATTTTTTTTATTTTAAACTCTTTATCTTTACTTAATAATATAATATAAGTTCTAGATATAGTTTAGGGCTTATTTTTATATCTTAGTATTAGCCTTAAGCTAAACTACTTAAGTTCCTTTAAATCTTCTTATAATTTAATATCCTAGGATATTAATAATTAGGTAAGGTTCTTACTCCTTATATTCCTTTATCTAGACTAGAAAGTAGTTATTTGTTTCCTTTATTTATTAGTATTATGGATAGTAATATTATATATAGGATATTTATAATATTTACTAGTATTTTAGATATTTTAAGTACCTTTATAGGTCCCTTTTTACCTGGATTTTTTCTTTAGGTATTATTAGGTCTTTTATTTTATTTTTAATATATATCTAAATATAAATATTATTATTTTATTTTATAATTACTCTTTTTTTAGCTAATTTAGCGTATTTAAGTGCTTTACTATACTATACCTAATTTTTATATTTATTATAATATAAGGTAATTTCTATATTTTAGATTATATAATTTACTCTTTACCTAATCTTCTTAGCTTTAAAGTTTTATGAGGTTCTTAATACTAATATATAGTTTAGGTTACTATAGTGTTAATTTAGTCTATTAGCTAAAGTTCTAATAGGGATCTTATTTATACTTATATAGTTATTTAATTAAATAGTTCTGTTTTAAACTTTAATAAGTATTTCTATTTTTATAAATATCTAATTTAGTGTACTATTAAGCTTATAATTGAATTTTTATATATTAGGTTTACTATTTAGGTTAGGGTTAACTTCCTTTCCTTTTCTAATTATAGTAATGGTTTTTTTAGTATTTTTTATTTTCTCTAGTTTTAAGATAAGTATCTATTTAAGTTTAATATTCTAGTTTTATTTATTTTTCTTATATAGTTCTTTCTTTTATTAATTTTATTATTTCTTTATATTTTCTTTATTTCTAAGGTATAGTATTTTTAAAGTTAAGGCTATATATCCTAGAATAGGTTATTTTTCTTTTAGTATATTTAAGTAGTATTTCTTTAGTATTTATTCCTTATTAAGAAATAGGTTACTAATATAGTAGGATTATTCTTCTCTAGATTAGTTATATCCTAACCTGGTTATATTAATAGTTCTAACTGCTATTTAGGGTTTATTATTATTTCTTTTAATAGTACTAACTATTTTACTTTCTAGTACTAGTCTATATTTCTAGTTAGTTTTAACAGGGTTTTTATATTTTTAATTAAAGTATTCCTTTTTACTATAGTTTTAGTAAGTAATTTTAGATTTATTTTTCTTAGTAGTATTAATAGTTATTAGTCTTGCTTTAGTTCTGTAAGAAGTATTATTATTTTATTTTTTTCCTTAGTTTATATTATAGTATAGTTTATTTTCTTATTATTTTTAAAAGTTTTAGTTATTATAGGTTCTTTATATAAATTAGTAGTTATTAATTTTTATTACTATATTAATATATTTTATAAGGGTATTAGGTTATAGTAATTTATATAGCTTAGCTTAGATAGTTTCTTTAAGTCTATTAAAAAAGAGTAATATTAAAGTATTTTAATCCTAGGGAAGTTTAAATATAAGTTACTAGTACTTAGTACTATATTTAAAGGCTAATTTTATCTATTTAAGAGCTTTAATATATCTTTCTATATATCCTTTTTTATTAACTATCCTAAAAGCTTACTTAAGTATATTCTTAAATATATTATAGCTATTATATAGTATAAATATTTATAGCTAAAGTTTAGTTTTTAATTTAGTAATATATTCCTTTATAATAGGTTAGAACTATTATACTACTATGCCCTTAAGGCGCCTAGCTATATATATAATCTTAGCTAAATCTCTTTTAAACTAGGTTAGGTATTAGATTATAAAGGCTTTATACTAAGTAAGGAATATAGCTAGCTTACTAGAGGTTTTATTAAATAGCTTAGGTAGGTTAGGCTTAAAGATTTCTTTAATATCTTTGCCTATAGCTATAATAGTAGTAAGATTATAAAATTCCTAGATATTATTTTAGTTAGTATTAGCCTAAGTAGTTTAAAAGGTAACTATTTTTTCTAGGAATTAGTATATTTTATTAAGGTTATTAGTAATACCTATAAGCTAGTTATAAAGCTATCTTACCTTTAAGTCTTTAAAGCTATTAAAGGACTAATTATCTATTTCCTAATTAGTAAATAGGTTATTATTTTAAATAGGTACTTAGTTAGTAATAGCTTATTACTAAATAGGATTAATAGGTATAGCTATTATATAAGTATTGCTTAGTATTATATAGTATAGTCTAAATAAGAACTATTAATATATAATAGTTATATTTAACTATATTAAACTAAGCTATACTTAGGTTTATTATTAATAAATTATATAGGGCATAAACTAAGTATTATTAAAGTATTATATTTCTTAATAGTAGATTTAATATATATTAAGCTTAATTAATATAAAGAAGTATTATTAATAGCTAGTAAGCTAAGTTTTATTTAATACTAAGTAAATATCCTTATATACTAGCTAAGTAATATATTAGTATATTAAGGTTTAAGGACTAAGATATTTAAGCTTTAGTTCTGGACTATAATAGTAAGTCCTTAGTCTATATATAATTAGTACTTCTATCATAGACTAAGATATAAATCGTTAGTTTATATTAGTTAGTAAGAAATTTTATAGGTAATACATAATGTAACCGCTAGGGTTATAATATTTAGTAAGATAAATACCTTATCTAAAAGTCTATAAGTAATTTTATAGTTTATTTTACTATTTTAAACTATATTAATACTTTAGGAAATTTTAAAAAAAGAATAAGTACTATATTATAGTTAAAGTTATTTTAAAAGGTATTTAGGCTAGTAACTTTCCTTTAGTTAGTAACCTTTACTTTACCTAGGTAAAGTATATTTTTTTCTTTTATATTATAGTTAGTAGTTTTTATTTTTTTTATAAAGAGTAGTTATGTCTTTTAGGCTTTTACTTATTAATTTTTAATTTTTAATTTTTCTTTTTAACTTAATTTTTATATTTTAAAGTAACTTTATAAATTCTAAGGTACTAAATATATAACTAAAACTTAGGGTGCTTTAAGTAATATTAAAAGAAATCTTATATTTAAGATAACTTTAAAGAGTTATAAAGTAGTTAAATAAAGCTTATTCTTTAAATATCTAATTTATCTAGGATCTTTTTAATTAATCTTTTATTAAGATTTATATTTTAATAACCTTAAATATAATCCTTAATATTAATATCTATAAGCCTAAATAGCTTATAACTCCTTTTTAGCTTATTACCTTATAGTGCTTTTATAAGTATATTTATAATTAGCTTTAAGCTTACTTTATAATTTAGAGATATTATTTTCTTTTAAATATATTCTTGTAGCTAATAGTTATAAATATTTAAATATTAAAGTTTAATCTTTAGCTTTTATAAAGGATTCTTAAGAAAATAAATTATCTATTAATTATTATAAATAAGGTATAGATTAATACTTTATAGCTTATCCTATAAGCTTTAAAGTAATCTTTATTAAAATAGCCTTTCCTTTATAGCTTATAAGAAAGTAAGTAGCTTTACCTTTATTATTAATATAATTACTATATCTTACTTATTTACTTACTATCTTATAAAACCTCTATATATTTTTATTATATAGCCTTATAAGCTTTTTTAATTAAGGGTATTATTAGTAAATAATATATTACTATATACTATAAATTCTCCTTTAAGTCTAAACTTTAAACTATAGAAATAAGTTATATATAGGTAATTAAGGATATAGTTAGTAGCTTTTATATACTTTTTACTTAGATTATTTATAAACTAAAATAGTCTTAAGATTATAAATATAATATCTAGTTAACTAATAATACTTATATAAAGAATTAATTTAAATACTTTTTTATACTAATTAGCTATATAGTTATTTACTTTTCCTTAATTTAGAAAAAGTTTTTTCTTTTTTATTAAAAAAGTATTTATAGTATTTATAGTATATATCTTATATATCTTCTTAAGATATATAGTTTAAGCTACTTAAATAATTTTAGTAATATAATCTTAAATAACTTCTATACCTAGGAACTATTATAACTTATATCCTTTAATTAACTTATATTTTTTCTAAAGGGATTTTATAAGTTATAATACTACTTTCTTATTTTCTTTCTTAAATATAATAACTATATTATTTATATAGAAAATAATTAGTAAATTTCTTTTTTAATAATAATAGCTTTTATTTAATACTAGCTTATAGTTTAAAGCTTATAATATATTACTAAGTTCCTTTTATTATAAAAGCAGTATATTTTAAAGTCTATATAGTACTTTATAGAAAAGTAAAACTTAGTTTTCCTTTTTACTTTTTCTAAAGCCTAAAAGTAGCTTTATAAATATATTACTTAGTAATTTAGTATTTATAAATATATTAACTATATTATATTATAATAGCTTAAGATTATACTTTATAGTAATTATAAATAATATTTAAAATAACTTTCTAGTAAGAGTTACTATATATATTTTATCTATAGTTAATTTTACTTATTAATTTCCTTAAATAATAAGTCTTACCTTATACTTTTATAGGTAGCTATACTTATTAAATTTATAAGTATATACCTATATATAGTTAAGTATTTTTAAGTTATTAATATATAGATTATACTTTATAACCTTAGTCTAAGATCTTATTTACTTATTACTATTTAAGTAATCTTTTTATACTTTCCCAAACTTTACTTTTAACTTATATTTTAAAAAATTACTATAAAAACTTAAAGCTAAAGGTAAATTCTTCTTATAGTATTTTTATTTATTAAAAAAAAGGCTTATTTAAGTTATTTATACCTTATACTTAGGCCTTAGTTTTCTACTAATATACTTACTTTTTATTACCTTTATTATTAGTTTCTTTTCTTTTTTTATAATAAAGATAGCTATTAGGCTAGTACTAAAAGCTTAGTTTAATATATAAAGGTTTTTTTTTACTTTTTTTCTAGCCTTTATACTTTAACTTATTTAGATTTCTAATTCTATAAAGAAGCTTAAAAATAGGCTTTTTAGTAATATTAAAAATAGTTTAAATCTTACTTAAGTATATTTTATTAATATTATACTTTTTTTAACTTTTAACTTTACTTTCTAAATAAGTAAGTCTTTAATTAGGCTTTTAAGGTATATTTCTTATATTTTCTTTTTATTAAGGCTTTAAACTAGGTCTAATATTTAATTAATTTATTTAAAACTTAAGAAAGCTTATAACCTTTATTATACCTTTTTAAGGGTTTATTTCCTAATAGTTTCCTTTATCTATACCTTATTAATACTAAAGAATTCCTTTTTATTAAAAATAATATCTTAAGTTATATAGACCTTATTTATAATAAGGTTCTATACTTTAAAGATATTTAAAGAATTATATTTAACTAAATACCCTATCTATACTTTTAGGCTTATTTTTAATTAAAGGCATTTTTCCTTTTTTTATATTTTTATTATTAGTAAGAATGCCTTATATTTAATACTTTTTATATAGCTAATTTAAAGCTAGTTACTTTCTTTTATAGTTAGAATATTTAAAAAGAAGCTTTTATATAGGGTTTTTTACTTTAGTTATTACTTTAATATTTAGTTTAGTATATATACTACTATTTTTACTATTTTAGGCTATAGACCTAAAGGAAGGTTACTATTAATTATTAGTAGCTTTACTTTCTTTTTAATTACCTCCTTAAAGTGCTTTTTAAAGCTATTTTACTATTAAGTTTTTAATATACTTTTATTTACTTTAATTTCCTTATTTAAAAGCTATATATATATTAAATATCCTTTTTATAGCTTATTATTAGTTTTTATAACTTATAATCTAACTTTATATATTATCTTAAGTATTTAAATAAAGTACTTAAGTATTACTAGTAGATTTCTATTATAGTAGTTTATAAAGTAGTAGTCTTAATATAGTCCTAAATAGTAGTTTATAATTATAGTATATAATATATAACTATTTATTTTTACTAAATAGTTATAAAAATTAATTAAGACTTTTTCCTTAGCTTTTAAGGGTTATTCTTATAGTTTATAGTACTTTTAATATTTTATCTTAGCTAATAAATATATATTATATTTTACTATTATTAAACCTTTAATATTAGCTTTAAAGGTATAATTTACTAAGCACTTTAAACTCCTTAGTCCTAGATATCCTAGTTAATAGTACTATATTCTAGCTAAAGCCTTATTAGGCTTATTTATAGTTTAAGAGTTATACTAAAGGTACTTTATAGTAAATAAGGCTTATTTACCTATTTTAAGAGTATAATTAAGTATATATTAATTATATTTTTATCTAAGCTTATATAATGCTTTGCTATTTATATATCTTAATATATTAGTACTGTTTTACTAGTCTTACTAGTACTTTATTTATTATAGCTTATATAGTAATACTAGGTTAGTACCTATTTTTAGGTAATAGGCTATATAATATAAAGTTATTATTTAAGGCTTATTTTATAAGTTTATAACTTAAATTTCTATATCTTTATATCTTTATATTAGTAGCTATTTAGACCTAGTATATACTTTTTCTTTATATTAAGCAGTTTTTATAAACTTAAATTACTTTAAATTATTAAATATATATAATATAGTTCTAAAGTTTAAAATATATAAGTTATATAATAAATATTTACTACTTAAGGCTAGGAAAGTAATTACTTTTTTTAAGATTAAAAGGCCTACTAGAGATAGTTAACTTAACTTTTTCCTTAAGATATTATTCTTTATTTAAAGTCTTTAATAAAGTTCCTTAATTTCCTTATTTCTTTTTAAGTATTATTTAAATAGATCTAGCTATTTTTAGTTTAGCTAGAACTTTTTAAGTACTATATTAAGGAATATTACCTAATATAATATATTATTAAGATATTTATAATTCTTTTTATATAATATATACTTCTTTAAGGTCTTAATACTTAGCTAGGATTACTTTACTAAGCTTTCCCTAGATTTATTAGTAGCTAACTAGCTTTACTTTTTATTTTTTAATAATAAGCCTTATTTCTTTAAATTTAAGGCTTTAAATATTAGTTTAAAGCTCCTTTTTATAACCTAATTAGTCTATAATTTATTACCTTTTTTTTTACTATTTTAAATTTCTTATTTAAACTATATAAAGAAAGTTAATAAAAGATAAGATTTATTTTTAATTTCCTTTTTATTTTAACTCTATTCTATTTATAAGAATATCTTAAAATATTAATCTAAAGCCTACTATAAGTCTTTAAACTAAGTATTTAAATATTAAGCCTTAATAATGCTTCTAAGCTTTCTAACTTAAATTACTATTTTCTATTTTATAATTTACTTTTT